>CAAE01014563.1:867272-880382 GCA_000180735.1 Tetraodon nigroviridis
CTTGCGCTAGCTAGTTTTGAGGCCAGACTGAACATCATCTCACAGACTTTGACACTGAAAAAAAATAAGTAAATGAAATTAGTAAAAGAAATAAAAAAAAAACAATACTAGTTTTGTTTAACCAGATTAGATTTTTACCCTTCCAGAATACGGAGAGAAAGTGCAACTGTTCACCTGTCAATTTCAGCAAACCCAGGTACGTAGGCTTCCAACATCTCTGCAAACACTTCCACATCAAAGTTCTCCTCCACACTCTGCTGGGAGCCGAGGTCCTCCAGAACGCCAGTGATGTAAGACAGAAGCACATCGTCCAGCGTGCTGCGTGCAAAAGCATGAAAGACGCTTCTACCATGGACCAGAGTTTTCACTTTGGGAATGCAAAAAGGGTACTGTCTTACCTCAGATCTGCATCAGGGATGTAACTCTGAATGAATTCATACAGTGCATTGTGGATGATTTTTTGGATGTCCATTGCCTTCTACAGTGAAGAAGTTCATATTAAAGCTTGGTTATTGAAGCTTAAAAAACTATACTGCCATACTAAGAAGCCAGTATCGCTCAGCATGACATATCAGTTCGTAGACAACAGTACTTATTTAAATAAAGATTATTAACCCAACACACAAATGACATTAATCGACCTGGAAGAGCCTGTTATAGCACCACCTATTGCATTATTACGACGTCCGATGAAGCATCGCTGCTCTATAACTTATCAAACTAAAGTTTTAAAACTCTACATGCAGAGCTAACAACAAAAAGAAAACAGAACCTCTTTCGTTTATAGCCTCACCGGCGCACCTATTTTTGCGCGTTTTTAAGCCTTTATGTAATAATTACTATTACCGCTGACGTTAGTTACAAAGATCAGGGTCACAACACCAGTTTGTTCTCTGATTATTGCATGTTTTTAACATGTTTCTGCACTAAGGTTTCCCTGCATCTCCAAGGAAAGTGTTAGCAAACTAGCACTAGCAAAAAAAAGGGTTATGCTAGCAACCGGCCAATAAACAAGGCTTGTAAAAATAAAACGGCCATTAATTACCTTATGGAGTCAAACTTACTTTGATATAAATCAAAGGGACATGAAGTTAATTTTGCCCCAAATTCTTTGGGGGAGGGTGAACAAACGCAGCGTAGCCTCGGTTTTCAGCCTGGCTGCTTTCAGCTGCACGATTCAAACGGACGGTCAAAACATTGTGACGTCACTTCCTCCGTCAGGAACCCGTGGAAACGAGATAAAAATAGATTTTAGCTGGACACAGTGTAGTAAAATATGCCAAAACCTTGATATAGATGGCGAGAAATGGCGACCGATTTTTTAGGATATATAAAAACACGCACACAATTAGCGTTGCCACCTTTTTGACATTATTATGAATAATTCATATTTTATCATAGCTCAGAATAAAACAGTAAGGACATTAAAAAAAAAAAAAACGACATTTGTGTTAGATTCAACTTTAAATATGATGAAGTTGAGCAGTATGTACAGTTGTGTGCAAAAGTTGTGTGTACTGCAACCGTATATAAAACACCGAAAAGTATGGCATCCCCCCCCCTTTGGAGTACAGGTTGCCAGTTAGGACGCCATACGCCGGTGTGTGTCTACTACAAGGAGCTACCATGGCAAGCGGCCGTCGTACACAGTAAGTCTAGCGTCTGCTTATTACGCGCTGACTTACTATGAGCAACCATGCATAACGCTATTTGACTGTTCAGATTTTTGCAAGGGTCCGAGCCTCCATTATTAGTGTTGTAAAGTTATCCAAGGTTTGCTGAATCCTACCCGTGCATGTAAAAATTAGCTACTTCGGCGTCGGTCTTCAAATCTTTCTCCGCTTTTAGCTTTCTCCATCTTTCAATTCCTACTTCTCTCCTATACAAATTCTTGCTTTGTTTCTGACCTTGTCACAATTCGTTTGTGAATCATAAGAATGACTTTTATGTTTGGTAACGCCAATGCGTAGCTGCAGGTCAGTGGTAACTGGCAACCTGGATACCGACGCGGCCACGCACCAGTATAACCGTCTCTCATTGGTCAATGAGAAGCTCAGCGGCAGTCGGACTGTCCCGTTTCAATAAAGTTTCACCCCACGCGGATTTTTTAAAAATATGAAACAAAGTGCGTCCCTTATTCAGTTGAATAATGCATAATTCGTTTTCTCCCAGATGGAGGGTCGTTCAATGCACGTATTATCCTATTTCTTCATGGCAGTGCTTTTAAATTCAATATATTATTTTGAATGATCGAAACCAGAATTACACTTTTGTATCAGTCTATCTATTTGGGTTATACTTATATAGGCACTATTTCCAGCTTTCTATGTATAAATATATAGATTACACACTGGGTCAAATCCTAAATAAGATGAAATGAGTCTGGTCTGGACCACACGTGGCCTGTAAATAGTGGACTCTGAGATGATATCTTCTGCCACATCCATACAAAGTTAATGACAGAAGTGTTATCTGAGGCAGCATCACTGATGTCATCAGATCCTGCTCTCAGTTACCTCTGCTGTGTTGGTGTTATTGCAGATATGTACCTTTTATTAATTCATGCCCAAGGAATTGTTCTCCTGCTTCTCTGGCAGTATCTTTTGCTGGCTGTGGTATTTCATCTGGAAATATGGTACACGCTGATAAAACGAACAATTCCAAACTTGGCTGAACTCTGTTTCAACCCTCCAGCTCGTGGCTAGACATGAGCCGGAGCGGAGGTATACCGGTCAGAGGCAGCGGGAAGTCAAGTCAAGTTAAGTCAAATCAAGTGAGCTTTATTGCCATTTAGCATTTTAAGCATACATAGTTGGTGCAGTATATATTGGAATATATATTGGAAACAAAACAACGTTTCTCCGGGACTTGGTGCTACATAGAACAACACAGAGGCACAGAAGACAACAGGGCTACAAAGGACAACATGGAGCCGCCCACGACAAGTGCGACCAACATTCAACATCATGGACATCCCACTTAGCCCACATTAAGACACTAAATGATCTACACACAGAAATATGCTCACATTTGTGCACATTGAGCTCATCTTTGGGTTCAAATGTTACAAAACCACCCAAGTGTAATAGTGGGGATTAGTGGGGAAGCTCAGCGTGTGGCCACAAGGTGGCAGCATTGAGTCACCTGCGACATCAGCGACGTCCTTAAACTAAAACGGCAAATCAGAATAATGTCTTTCATCCTGTACATGTTTAAGTTTTTACGCGTTTTAATAAAAATCGTAAAACACTGTAAATTCCTTTTGTAGTGAATTTTCAAGTTTAAATGTCATTATTATTATTTTTTCATGTGATTTAGACAATTGAGATAAATAATCATTTTTCTTTGACTTTTCTCATTAATTCATATTTGTGGTGAATTAAATGATTAGATTAAAATGTCTGAGACAAATTATAACATTAACATTAATAAAAACTATATTTTACTATACTATAAAACACTTAGCTTGAAACACATTATAAAAAGACCTTTAAAAGAAGAAACAAATATTACAGAATAGCTGAACTACTGTGTAACAGACTGATGCAGACTGACAGATCAACTCCTCATCTCAATGTCACATGAATTTAATTCATGTTTGTCAATTTCTTTAAAATATTTATGAA
This sequence comes from Tetraodon nigroviridis, assembly GCA_000180735.1. NCBI lineage: Eukaryota > Metazoa > Chordata > Actinopteri > Tetraodontiformes > Tetraodontidae > Tetraodon > Tetraodon nigroviridis. The sequence goes on from CAAE01014563.1 coordinate 870,899, forward strand.
GAGATTTCAATTCCCCACCTGTAATGTCAGGAGAACAATTGTTTTACATTTATATTATTAAAAATAAACCCCAACAATAAATAATGTAAACCTCAACTAGCGATCCGAACCTCCTTATCACGTGCTGCAGCCCAACTCTGTGTGCTAATGGTATGTTTACTTATTCCTGTTCCTATATGAGCGGCGTACAGTCAAGCATGTCATGCCACAATGTCGAGTCAGGGCACATAATGTGGATATTGTACTGGTGGCACAGATTTCCATTTACAGGCAGACAATGAGGACTCTGGGTGGGCGCAGGGGGCGTCTCAGGAAAAAAAATATTACAATTCTCATCAGATTTTCCAAAACATTGAATAATTTCCTGCCAAACTAATTACCCTTTTACCCAACTTTAGACAATAACGCTGGGAGCTGTCTGTCGGAACTGTGTTATTCTATTAATGTTCAATTTGCAGTTCAGCCAGAGTGACTTCATATTTAGATTTTATTGTATTTTCTTGGTGAATGTGCAGCATTGCTCCCATTATCAGACACCTGGGCGTTACAGATGGGATCAGCACATCAGTCTGAGAACAAGTTTGTGAAAAATTCAAAAACACTCAACACATCTGATCTGAAGCATCACAAAAGGTACATTTAGAGAGTGAATTCAAGCAAAGTATAGTTTAATTAATTGAAACCGTCCGATGTGAGCCCTCCTGCACAATCAAGGCAGCATCTTTAATCAAATCTAAGCCTCCCTAATTATTTTAGCTCTGTGCTCGTGGTATCTGAGTGTTATTACTGTATGTAGATTAAAATAAAACAGTACAGTGTTGACGACACTTCAACTCAAAGTTGCCGCATGTTTTTAATTAAATCTCATTCATTTGTCTTTTTTGCAAAGTGGTGCAGGCTAAGCTAAGAGGGGAAGGCACTTAAAGAACAAGCATGAGATTACATGGCTGGTTTGTCCAAGTGCACGGCTGACCCGGTCCAGATCCGGGCCACCGGCGTGGGCCAGCACGCCCTCCTGTCGGTGGCTACCAGGTGGCTCTTTGCCTTTTCTATCACTCCTTTGGCATTTTTCTTTTTTTTACAGCAAACAACCAAATTTTCCAGACACAATGACAGAAAAATAAAGTGAGACGTCTGTGTTGCAGGACAGATTCTGCTCCAAAGGAAAACGGGCCAGTGGATCACCGTGGCACAGGCCCCTGTGCCCCACCTTGGCCCGCGTGTCTCTGTTCAGCAGTCGATAGGTTAACCTGCCTGTGGCATCCATCTTGTGTGGCTCCCTTCACATTACCATTGATCTGAGGAAAATAAAGAGCACATGTGTTATTATATACAGCCCAGGAAAACCAGCCTCCCACCGTGATGGAGTGAACAGGCCAAATGTGTGAAATATTGCCGCTGCCACATATTCAGTCTTCCTGTCAATAGTGCAGCTTTTTGCCCACAACCCAAATCAATAGAGACTTATCTTTTCATGATAACACATAACAACCTTGTCTGTTATTCCTTCTTTTACCCCCCCCCCCCACCCCGCCCCCGCTACATCTACAACTCCACCCTGTCCTCCACTGTTTTCTGGGCTTCTTTATTTCTTTAGGAGGGAGATGAAATTAGCGTGGGTCTGCTAGTCCGAGACGCGGCAGTTACAAATTTACATGTTGGTTTTCTGGACGTTTCTCTGAAGCTTTTGGGGGTCTCTCATGTGTGAGACTGCTCAGTGGAGAGAAGACGCCCCTCTGTAAAAACATCTGCTGTGGAAATGGCTGTCAGACTCCCTTTTGTGGGCTCCTCGTCTTCTCTGCGTGGAGATTGTCGTTTGTTTTGATCATTTCTGTGGGTGAGGGAGTAATGCTGAGGAATTGTGGAATTTGCAGCCTTTTTTTTTTTTTACTGGGAAGGTCTGCCTGTTGTGGTGGCTACCGTCTGCACATTGAGGCGTGTCTATATAATTGCTGGCAAAATGGAGAAGTAAAGTTTATTTTTTTCTATCAAATATCTGATAGAAAGATAACATAATTTAAAAAAGAAAAAATGGTATTTGCTCATATATACCTTTATTATACATATTTACAGCATTCAGCTCTGTTACAGAGGCTTGAAATGAACTGTCAGCTGGATGGCCTGCAGGCCGGCATCGCTGCTGATCTCGACCTGCACGGGAAATGTTGAGAGCACACCTGTCTCGTGGCGCCACGAGGCACCGTGTCGCCTCCGCGTCGCCGGGTCAAGTGCCATTTGTCTCCGTCACGCTGCTTTTTCTGTTAATCCATTTTAATGGCTTGATGGCAGCAGCATCCAGCAGTTTCAGGAGAAGAGCGCCTGCGTTTCACCTGATGTCTCCATCGTCATGATCAGTAGCAGCAGGGTTCAGGGTTGAGATCGGCTCTACCAGGAGGCCTGTTTGGGCTCCTCTTCTCCTGCAGGACAGGTGAGTGTGTGAGAGGGCCAACGCCTCATAAACTGGCTGATAACCTGCTCCCGTGTCTCCTTATCTGTCTTCCTGACAATCCCAGGACTACAGGCACGTTGTCGTTTCCCCCCGGGCCCATTATCAGATCCCCTCTGCAGACTCTGGGCAGCTGCAGTTATTGTGGAGGGGTCGTCCTTTATAACCCCACCGTGTCTGTGACAGCACAAGCTTTCATGGGAAGGTAACCCTCTTTTTTCTTTTTTTTTTTTTTGCTTTTGTTTGACTAAAACAATTGCTTGCATTTTTTTCTACTAATTAAATAATGACAATAACAATAATAATAATAATAATAATAATAAAAAAAAGTCCAAATTTGTGGCTTGGCTTCAAACACCCCACCGTTAATCACCTCTGTCCAATCCTGATTGGGCACCGATCGCTACCTCGCTCCGTCCGTGGGAGACGTGTTATCTCCCTCGGCCATTCATGTACACATTTATTGGATTCCAGGTCTGTGGGATCAATCTTTTAGCCACCAGAGGAGCATAACTAATGGCAACATTAGAATGGCTTTGTGAGGGGGACCGGTCGGATGCTGGTTAACCAAGCAGGAAATAATCTAGGATTTTATATCCTGCATGAACGATCATCGGATATGCTGAGAATAAATTAATCCCCCCTAAAAATTTAGCAGCGGGGTTATCTTTAAGCGAAACAGTTAAAGAGAGGACGGCTGGTTTGTTTGGCTGTATTTTTTTTTTTTTTCTGCCTGACGCGGGGGGGGAGAGGTTGGGTCCCCGCGTGAACACACAGAGAATTTCTTTGCAGATAATGACCATCATCTTAGCGCTCAGCCAGGGCCAGTGTTTCCAGTCTGGCTCCCCTCCCCGTCTCTTCTTTTTCAACATCTACTTCTATTTTCCTGTTGTGCCTAAACAAGGATTTTATAAAACGGGTGACATCGCCACACAAGCTGTCTGCTGAATCCCCCTTAATTAAAGTGACTTTTAAAGCTTTCCTCAGACACTAATAAACCCCCCTCTCCATTAAGATCCTCCTAATTACTGTGTGCAAAGGAAAGAGGAACGCTGAGACAGACAGCGCGGAGGTAAGCCTGCTGGCATTTGGCCCCATAAGCTGAGCGCCACACAAAGGAAAATGTCCCCTGGGTTACCCATCCTACCAGAGATCCCCCCCCCGCCTTTATGAATGAACGTATATGACATGTGGGCTTGACAGTGTCCATTCATGGAGCTGCTGGAATGCGTGAATAAGAGCTCTGAATGAATCGCAGCCATCTGATGGGTCATTAAGAGCTCCTTTGACGTCGCCATTGTTTGCGTGCGCGCGGTGTCGTGCAAACACCGGCGCGGCTGCTGGGAAGACAAAAGGGGAATGTTTTCAGAAGGTTGGAAAGATTCAGCTAGCGTAGATTTCAGAAAGGAATCGTCGTGATGCGCCGTGCTGAGCGGAGTGTGTGCAGACGGTCGCCGCAGCTCCGGTGGCAAAATGCCCGCACAGAAAGGTTAAACGTGTTTGGTTCATGTCCCGGTCTGCAGATTAATGACATTAACGAAGTTTCCATTAGTCATGCAACTGGGGGAGACATGGGCGTCCATGCGGAAAGCCACATGACCAGGGCCGAGATAAGAGAAAATGAAATACGTCTTTGCGGAGACAAGAGGGGCCAGGAAGTGCCACTCCAAATTAGCCACAGGCCCAGTTTGTTGTTACTTCATTAACCCAACAGCCCCGAGAAAACTAAAAAGTGGGGTCGCAACCTTTCACGACGTGGGCAGCAATGTGAAATTTGCAGTAAGAGGTGGAATGCGGCTATTGACGAGAGGAGCGCAGACGAACACTTGTTTCTGAGAAAAGGAACATTGGTTAATTAAAACCACTGTTTTTCACCTCGGTCAAGTTTGGCATTAGAATTTAATATTTACAGCACAATATTGTTGCGATCTTATTGATTTTAGCTAATAATCTGCAGCCGCAGGTTAAAAAACAGCACAAAGGCCTTCACGGCTTTAAACATAAACATCATATTTCAATTTTCGAGGGTTGACGGGCTTCAACAGTTAGCGAGAAAGCTTTTCCTCTCTGCTAACATGATATTACTGACTCTTTAATATTAAATACACAGTGTCGGACATTATGCTTTGTTGCTCTCTAACATTTGCTGGTGCAGCTCAGCACGGAGCTGAGCTGGATAATGGCGCCCTTGTTGTTGTAACGTGAACTGTGCGCCGGCTCTTTATTTGCAGGCAGTGACTTTATTAGAGTCTACGGTTACAGACCCTGGAAGGACGGCTATTGAATTCTCACCCCACCTTTTTTTTTTTTTTTTTTCCCTGGCAAACATACCTCTTCTGCTCTCTCCTTTTCTACACTCCTGAAAACAAACAGGCCTCGTGGATCCAGGATCAGGACAGTTTGCAAAAAAACAGGTCAGCCGGCGCGGCTGCCAACCCGCAGGTAGACAGAAGCCGGGCCCAGCCAGAGTCTGATGACGCTCCGGGCTGCTTGATTTCCCCTGGCGACTAAACATGAAGTATTTACTTCTCTGCTGAAATGCAACCGGGGGACTTGTAACCGGGCGGGAAGCAACAAGCCTGTAATTGGAAGCAGTTTTCCCACCTACTAGTCAAGAATTTGGAAAGAGAGGCACAAACACAAAGTGATTATTGTAAATTCATTTTTAAGTTTCCACATGAGCCATCCATTTTTTAAATGAAAAGAAAACCAGCTTTTATGCACCATCTCTGAAATCTGCTGATGGCCGCAGCCTTGTTGATTATTGTCACGGGGAAAGAGCCCAGGTTTCTACGCCAGAGTGCTCTCCTGCACACGTACAAACATTTACATGCTCGAGACAAGAGTCACCTCTTTAATCTGGTTGAAGAAGCGTGAGGAGAGGCCCTTTATCCCTCCCTGCTTTAACTGGCTGCTCCCAGAAGAGCCATTTACCTCCACTAATGGGGAGAGAGAGCCTTTCACTGGGGGCCCGTTTGCTTCTCCACTCTTTGAAAGAGAAGCCCGCCACAGAGGAGACGTTAAGAAAACCTGCTAATCTGGAGCGTTTTGTTTGTGTCTCTGCCCCGGCGGTGGACTGAGCTCCTTGGTGCCACCTCGAGAGACTTCTTTTCACAGCAACGAGAAGTGTTGGATCAGCACTTTCCCGGTCCTGGGTGAAGAGAGGCTGATATGAGCAGATAGCCCTTTAAGGTTGCTGTTTATTCAGGATGAAAGCTCTAAATGAATACTGATTTAACTGCTACAAAACATTAATTTACTGTCTTGTTTGCAGTATATTTCAGAAAACACTCCCATCGAGGCTTGAATTGGTTCCCTATTTGGTTTTGACTAAGAAACATTATAAAACAGTTATTGTTAGTTGATTCCGTACATTACAATAAGAAACTGGTTCAATTCAATTGAATTAAAGAAGTTATTGTATAGCCCACTTTCTGATCATATGCTAGCATCAAAATACCTAACAAAGCCATGTTTACAGTAGCTGGTGTTATCTTGCTGTACCTTCAACGTATAATAGGAACAACAACAGGTTGGAACACATCTGCAGTTACCTAAAGGTGCCAGGTTGATCTTCTGCATGACTGTCTGTAAAGAGTTAGAGAGCTATTGAGATGTTAGAAGGGACCAGAAGGACAGAGACGTGAACAAATAAAGACGTCATAGTCCACAAAACCCCGCTTTGGGATCTTTCTGATCCCTCAGACTAAGAGCAAATAACTGATGGTATTGCAGTGGTTAGCACTCTCTATCAGGCAGTAAAACTCTGCTCTTGTTCAGAGGAAACAATTACACAAGGAGTTGTTAGCTACCTCTGGTTGCAACAATGGGGTCCTTTTAACCCCCAGGCTCTCTACCCTTTACTCACTGTTTATGGGGCAATCCTACAGTGGCAGGAGTGCCAGATCAAGGTCACCAGTGGCTACAACTTGAGTGCTTGTCTTTAAACGGGGGGAAAAAAAACACACAAGAAACTGAAAAAAGAGCTGCTAATCAGGTCTGGAACTGAAACGGTGGATGCTCGTCCTGGATGCAAAGCAAAACACATGTGGCCTGGCTGCACATAGAAATCTGTCCACAGAAGCGTGTATCATACACTAACACAGACGCACACACCTTCTGGACTGGGTTTCAGCAGGTACGACAGATGTTGCACAGAATGTTGTCTGTGCAGTGGTGAAGGAGTGCCCTGAGGGTCGGGGCCGTCTGACAGTACACCAGGAATCAGCTGTGACACAGTGACACCGATCCCCTCGTGTCCCACACAATGCTGTCCTCATCCCACAGTGTGTGCACGCCCAGCCCTCGCATGTGTTGTTCATGTCAGACACGCCCGCAGGTGCACTTTTACCGTCCTCATGCAGGTTTACCTCACCGCCTGGGCTGAAGACTGGGGGTGGCTGGGAGGAACAGGGGCGAGAAAAAGAACTTGTTTGCATCAACTGCGAGACGAACTGCCGAGTTGCTGCTGGTGAGGAAGCAGGAGGCTGCTGCTTGTACTGCTCATGTTTGGCCAGTTGAGGCCATGCTTTCCTCAGGGTGAGCAGATGGACTCTGCGCTGCTGAGCTCCTCTTCAGCAGATCTCTATGAGCATAACTGTCACTCAGCTGGAAGAGTTTACAGAAAAAAGGGGAAAAAAATATAAGACTGCAATTTTGTGCATGTTTAGCTCCAGACTGATTACCCCAACCCTAACGCTAACCAATTTGTTCTTTTCTTTAGTTTTAGTTTAACCCACTTTGTTGTATGCAAAAAATAAAAATAAAAAAAATCTTAAATTGCTTTTTATATAGTCTATCTTTGATTCCTAAATACACCTATTGATGCTGGTCTTGGACACATCGTCAGTGATTGTTCCAGATCCAACAAATAGGAAGGTAATCTATAATAACATTACATAGAACATAATTATGTTTGTTATTTATATTATAGAATGAAAGTATTTTGCATTAACTCTAGTGACCTGACAGACATATGTAAGCACAACATGATAAATAGTATATCTTGCTCATTTCTGTCTTGTATTTTTGCTCACCAGGTGCTAAACTTCCCATAAGCAGCTAGTAAGTAGGTCCAGGTAGGTGTGTGGCCAGTGAAAAGGATACGCTCACACTGCTAGCTGGCGCAGAGGCGCTTCTTTGTTTCCTGGCATGTCTCACATACTTTGAGAGGCCAGATAAGCTCCAGCGCCATGAAACGCCGCTTTATGTTTGGCCTTGGCTACATCCCGAAGAGGGCGAGGAGGAAGACCTGCGAGTGAGCAGGTGTCACACCTGATTAAAGAGCAAGATACACACAAAGGAAATGCTTATTTTTGATGTGTTTGCATAGCTGCTAAAGAAATATTTTCCTCCCTTTAGCTCTGCTTTGCTTTCACTTGCTTTCCTTTTATTTCATTCTCTCGCTGCGGAGAGACGATAAGCCAGAATGGTGAGAGGCAGCGGGGCTTGGAAGAACCGGGTGGGGGGGCTCGTCTGTTTCCTGAAATCGGATTAGCAGCCACTCTTCACTTACATTGCGGGGACCGGAGCTTTAGTTTAGCCCAGCTCCAGACCACCCATCAGGTAAACAGTTACATGACTGCAGAGCACAAGGAGAAGTGAATGGAGAGGGTGTAAAAAGATGAAAAGGAAGGTCTGTGCACAACTAGCTGGAAGAGAGAAACGGTAGAAAAAAGACACACTAAACTTTCTGCAATACTTTCTCTTACAATTTCTGGACTTCCTCATCTATAACCAGCTCTCTGAACTCACCAGAAGACATGCATATCTCAGCACCCCTCCCCAGGCCTCCCCCCCACACACAGATATCGAAACCTCAGACTGTCATACCACTGCCCCTGCATCAAAAAAAAAAGAAAAAAGAGCCCTTAAAAATGAGTTTTTTGGCAACGAGCTTGCAAACATCCTCTGCTGTCTGCTGCAAGCCACCAAGGCTTTGTTAGGCAGGCCTGCTCTGAGCCCACAGCCTTCAAGACCCCCATTATGCAGCAGGACTCAGCGGGGCAGAAAGAGCAGGAGTGTTTTCGCCGGTCATGTAGGCACACGGGCATTATACACTCTTCAGTGGCACTGTAGATATTTTGTGAGTCTTACAAACAGAAGCGGGGCCCACAAAGGCTGCGAAAGGAAAGGAAGTTTTGATAATTGGGAGTTATATAAGTTCAAAATCCTCACGGGAGGATTTTAAGGGTTTTTTTTTCCCCTCCATCCTTTTTTCCCCATTGTGTGTTTTGAAAAGCTGTGTGTGAAGGTCCCACTGCGAAGGTGACAAATCCTCTGACATAAATCATTGTATAAAGGTTAAAGGAATACAGTCAAGTGCTCAGCAAGAGGAGCCTCTAATTGCCTGCTTTGCTTCGGCTTTGCTGAGCTGTGTACTACAAATTAAACAACAGCTCCTGCCTATTGCAGGGCATTTATCTCCGTGTGCATTTGTGTTTGCTCACCTTCCTCTGTATCTTTGCTGCTTAGACTAAAAAACAAAACAAAACCAAAAAAAAAAAAAACAGGAGAAAATGCAGAAAAAGCAAATCAGCGATGGACACATCCAGCTTTTGCTGCATCCGAAACATCTGAAACATCACCACCACCGTCAGAGAAGGCAGCTCTGATCAGCAGCGTTGCGTTATTATTATGTTTTTGGTTTTTTTTTTCCAACAGTGAATCACACTGGGGAATGTGTGTTTGAGATGCAGGGATGCATGGTGCTAACCCTCCCCTGAGTGGTAATGCATGAACTGTTAGCAAAACATTGTTGCCGCTGCTGTTGCTTTCTATGTTAATAAGACGTATAGCGGGGTGGGGCGTGTGGGGGTTGCACAGATGCAATTCAAGGTTGACATCACAGGATTGGTAACGCTGCTATAGTGAAAGATAACATCATTTATCAAAAAAAAAAAAATCTCAGGTGAACCTTTTAAATAGGATTTAAAAGAAAGCTGAGAAATATTATCAACCTTGATGTTTTGGGAATCAAATTATTTCTATTGAGTTGACATTTTCAATAACCCGTTGACACAGGCGGCCCCTGCAGCT
>CAAE01014563.1:886282-939113 GCA_000180735.1 Tetraodon nigroviridis
TTTGATAGCAAGTGGCTGTTTTCCTACGTCTTTCACTATTAACTGATACATATATAGTCAAATCAGTAATTTACCACAATTGTATAAATATTATATTTTAGTGAGTTTTCACTATAAAAATATATATGCAGTTGATTTTTTGCAAATAGTTACATATATACTATAATATAGTATAGTATAGTATTATACAACATAAAGTACATAAAATTAAAAAAAAAGATCATCTATCTTCTGAATCAGTTAGCTGCAAATCTGTGTGTTCATCCTGCTGCTGCTGCGTTGGGGAATTTCACACCGCAATGACGATTACCGCTACGATCAAGAACATACAGGCTTACATGAGAATAACCAGCTTTCTTGTGTTCCAGGTAATAGCCTGATTAAGATGGAATCTGGGATAAGAGTCAAAAACCAAGTCATTAATGTGCCTGTAAATGTAAAGGCTTTGTGTGATAACACTGATCCAGACAATCTGAATGAATAGGCTTATTATTCAGACTACTAACACAAATCATCACACTGTGTCATATTAGCAAAAAATGGCTTCCGCTTCCATCTGTAAGATCCTGGGTATTCACCGGTTGCTGGGTGTTTCAAACCTGGCCCACAGGCAACCCAGCATCCGTGTTATAATGATAAGAATTGATGTCGACCATTTAAGTATCAAATCAATAGCAAATTAAATTTTTTAGCAGTGCAAGCGACACCCAGAATCACCTGTAATTAGCCCTGACAGAGGCTGGTTACGCTCTTCTTTCGTCACTTGGACGAGCTAATTCTCTCGCTGCAGGAGTTTGAGAGGATGAAAAGTGTTGCTTTAGCATTTCCCTAGCCATCAGGGATATTCTCCATGTTCTTTATAGGTCAAAAAGGGTAAATCAGATTCAAAGTTGTTTAGGCAGACTTGTGTGTCTCTCCTGGTCTTAGAAAATAGGCTGGGACCTGATTTAGATAAAACCATGACCCACAGGCCATTTATAATGAATAGCATCTTCTGTTTGGGCCGTTTGTTTTCATCCAGCTTCCTACATTTGTCATCTTCCACACAGAAACAGAATCTCTAATGTATGCGGGATGTACCTTTTCCCCTTCCGTTCCCCGTCTGTTTTTGTTAAATAGTCATCAGGGCTCCGATCCAGCCTGTTCGTTAAACTGCGACAGAATTCTGTGTGTGATCAGCAGCGCTGCATTTATGCTATGAGTCCATAAAAACCGCCCAGAGCTGCAGGAAAATGGCTGATGTGTGTGACGGCGACCTGCGAGCCTCTGCCTGTTCACCTCTGCAGCACGTCTACTGTTGATCAAGTGGAAATTAACTGCATCTGAATGGCAAGCCATATTGGGAATGTGCACATTGGCTCTGCCTTTTTAATAGACTTACACCTCATTTGGCCTCTAAAGCCTGTGAACCATCCCAGGGGATGGCCTGAGGCTAACACACACACACACACACACACACACACACACACCCACACAGAGCGAGCGAGGGAGCAAAAGAGAGAGTCCGTGTAAGCTAGAGAAGTAGATGAGGAAAGCAAAATGAAGAAGTGTTTGAGGAAGGGGAGCAGAGGACAAGTGCTCAGACATGAGAGGGTAAAGAAGTCCAGACGGAGAACAGACAAAAATATCAGGAGCAAAAGGAGAAGATCTGGGATGAGCTCGTGCTGTCTGCGCCAGGCAGCGGCAACAATGCCTGATTAGACCACTGAGGAAGGGGAGCAGAGGACAAGTGCTCAGACATGAGAGGGTAAAGAAGTCCAGACGGAGAACAGACAAAAATATCAGGAGCAAAAGGAGAAGATCTGGGATGAGCTCGTGCTGTCTGCGCCAGGCAGCGGCAACAATGCCTGATTAGACCACTGAGGTCTGAACAATGCACTCCACTTCTTCTTTCATACAACAGTCCTTCCTGTCTGACCCTATGACCTCTGTCACCGGCAATACGTGTCACAGCCGTGACGACATCCTATCAACATACCCCCCCACCACCCCATCCACACAACCCACCTCCCTCCCTGTGTGCTGTCCGACCACCATCTGAATGTAGTTTGGTTAGGGCTAGTGAGTAGTAGTTGTTCTCCCCTGTCATAGTTTGCTGTCCTCTCTCATCTCCACCTTTTGTATTCCCTCCATGTTCTGTCTGGAGCTCCAGCAGATGGGCACAGCAGAGTTGAAAATCTGCTGCATCTCTATCAAAAGTCAACAGTTAACAATTAAAGCGTTCTCTACTCAAACCAGATCTAATTAGCTCCGATCCAGCCTGCTCGTTAAACTGCGACAGAATTCTGCGTGTGATCAGCAGCGCTGCATTTATGCTATGAGTCCATAAAAACCGCCCAGAGCTGCAGGAAAATGGCTGATGTGTGTGACGGCGACCTGCGAGCCTCTGCCTGTTCACCTCTGCAGCACGTCTACTGTTGATCAAGTGGAAATTAACTGCATCTGAATGGCAAGCCATATTGGGAATGTGCACATTGGCTCTGCCTTTTTAATAGACTTACACCTCATTTGGCCTCTAAAGCCTGTGAACCATCCCAGGGGATGGCCTGAGGCTAACACACACACACACACACACACACCCACACAGAGCGAGGGAGCAAAAGAGAGAGTCCGTGTAAGCTAGAGAAGTAGATGAGGAAAGCAAAATGAAGAAGTGTTTGAGGAAGGGGAGCAGAGGACAAGTGCTCAGACATGAGAGGGTAAAGAAGTCCAGACGGAGAACAGACAAAGATATCAGGAGCAAAAGGAGAAGATCTGGGATGAGCTCGTGCTGTCTGCGCCAGGCAGCGGCAACAATGCCTGATTAGACCACTGAGGTCTGAACAATGCACTCCACTTCTTCTTTCATACAACAGTCCTTCCTGTCTGACCCTATGACCTCTGTCATCGGCAATACGTGTCACAGCCGTGACGACATCCTATCAACAACCCCCCCACCACCCCATCCACACAACCCACCTCCCTCCCTGTGTGCTGTCCGACCACCATCTGAATGTAGTTTGGTTAGGGCTAGTGAGTAGTAGTTGTTCTCCCCTGTCATAGTTTGCTGTCCTCTCTCATCTCCACCTTTTGTATTCCCTCCATGTTCTGTCTGGAGCTCCAGCAGATGGGCACAGCAGAGTTGAAAATCTGCTGCATCTCTATCAAAAGTCAACAGTTAACAATTAAAAGCGTTCTCTACTCAAACCAGATCTAATTAGTTTTTTGCCAATTTCCCTGCTCTTGTCCCTGTAAATGCTCCATCTGCTGCGCTGAAGCTGATGGTGAACTCTACTTCATGGAGGACGAGCCTCCCCAACTGCCTGGCTCCTCTCCCTTTTACCTGCTGGTGAGTAGGAGGTTATTGTCTACATATTAGGCGAGGTTCTGCTGGGGGTTCAGCACCATCTTGACTCCCCTAAGCTGAGGAGCAGCTGAGGTTAAGTGGTCTCCTCGCTTATGACACCCATCTTCTTCTTCACGGTGACAGCTGGGGACCAGACCGTTGCCATAGATACACTCTCCACCCCCAGCTGAATGCTCATTTAAAGTAAACACACACACACACGCATCTGTACAGTATGTGTGTTTCTTTCCTTTTTCGCCATCTAGCCAAACCTAGTAGGAAGCAATCAGAGAGGAGCATCAGCAGGCCTACTGAATCCGAAAGCATCTCTTCCATGCATTCGCCAGTTTAATTGTTATCTAATAGAACTGATTATGAAAAATGGAAAGTCAGTTTTTGGAAGACTAGAAATAAATTTCAGTCACTGTAGATGACTGCATTTCAGTTTGTTTTGCTCAAAAAGCAGAACTTTTCCACTGGCAGTGGAAGAATTCCAGCAGATAAACCAGTGATCAGGAAAATAATCCCAAATATTGTTTCCAATAACTGACTCCACGGGGCCCTTTCTTTTATGCCAAGATACAAAGAGACAGTTCTTTGTTCTCTGACTGAGTTTGTGGAATTTGTTTTTATTCAATGGGAACTTCTTTGGGGAATTTTACAAATATGATGATGAATTAAAGCCTGATTCATCTTTCTGCTCCAGGACCTTTAATTAGTACCAGCTATCAAATGAAGAAATACCAGAGAACCCAGGAAGCAAAATAGTTAATAAAAATAAAGAACTTGTATATTCAGTTGCTTATGAAATAAATATTAGTCTTTGGATGAGAAGTATGATGGATAATGATTATTTATTAATTTTATTTATTGCATTTTCTATAGCAATAATTAATGAAAGCATTTTACAGTTACAACAAAGTTAAATAAAAAACACACAATGGAGAAAAAAAAAATTAAAAATGTATTAAAAATTCCTAATAATAAAAATAGATTAGGATTATAATGGAAAAAAACATTTGAAATTAAATAAACACTACAAATTTTAAGAAGTTTTATATCATCATTTAGGGAAAATAATTTATTTTTTAAGTTCTGCCAGTGTTACTACCTCGTCAGCGGTGGAGCTGGTGGCTCATGTTGCTCATGTGGCTGTTAAGGTTGTTGCTGTTTTCCCTTTACTCTTTCATTACATCGTCGTTTCTGACTTTAGATCCACATAGGAGGTATGTTTGCTGGGGACAATGAGGTGGTCCCACTCAGGACCCCAGACCAGCAGGCTGAGATTAGAAGACATTTGTTCCACAATATTGCTGCCTCCTGGTTTCCTAAGGCTGCTGGGTTTGCACAGAAGGCGAAGGCAGATATTTGGGCTGCAGCCAAAGCCTTTCCTAGCTAGCGGGCCACCACGCTGGAGCTGCAGGTGCTGAGGGGGACTCCCCGTAGCGTCCTAGTGTGGTCTGTGACCCTACAGGCTGATGGAACAAATGCTGGTCCAGGGAAAATAAACTTATCTCATTTTGTGTGACAACACGTAGCCTCGGGACACTGGGAAGTGTTGCACCAGTTTTGAGAAACGAGTCAGGGGGTCGGGGGAGAGCAGAAGGAGGCTAGATTTCTCAAGTTCTAGCAGGAACTTTAAATCCTGATGATTTGAAAAATCGACCGATTAATGTTAATAAAAGTACTAATCATATAGGAAACAGTATTGAGTGTTGGAGGAATTCTCAGCGGAGACGCTCTCTTCTGGCTGACCCGGTCCTGACCCCTGAGGTGAACCCCATCACGCAGAGGTGTTAGAGTGCCACCCAGCATGATGGATCACCCCTCGGATCTGGGTGATCTAACAATTGCAGCCAATCATAAGGACTCTCTATCTGTTACTGTAATGATCGGCAATGATTCGGGCTCAGAGCATTCCGATGATGGATGGACTTCGCGTCGGGTCCTGAGAGAGGCTGGATAGAGCCAGGGCCCGATGTCTATTGACAGCATTGCTTGGGTAGATGTTAATATCTTTATCATAATGAAGTAGAGATACTTAACCCTGGAGGAGAGAGGGTCTCCTGGTGCCTTACCACTGATGTTTAAGGTGACCCCCCTCTGGGACACGCCCACACATCGGCTCCCCATTTTAGCAGATGATATGCTAATTTCTCTGACCTTAGACTGAGCTGGGTTGCTCCTCATTCTATTGAAAGAGGATGATGAACTAAGCAGAGCTGTAATCCCACATACATGCCTTTAATTTAAATTTTACATTAATGTCGCCATCAACTGTCTTGTTGTGATAAATGCAGCACTGCTCAGGATCTCCCGTCCAACATGCAGCTCTCTTACTATACCAAAAAAAAAAAAAAAAGATATTTTGCAGCCACGTCCCCTGCTGTATCTATATAATAAATGCAGCACCTACGCCTGCCCCTGGATTTGGGTAAAGGCTGTCACAAGCTCACATGAGTGCATGCATCACGGAGCAGGGATACTCATTCAAACTCCACCCAAAAAACCCGCTCCCCCGGTGCGGGGAATTACTGGGCCTCTCCCAGCTCCCGGTAACCCCTTCATTATCCACACACCAATGGGTCTGGATCAGATTCAGCCTTTCTGCAGGGGGGGAAGAAATGGAAATTGGGAGGCAGGGCTGTAGTCCATGCAGCTGAACAATGCCTCAATGTTTAAGGAATAGTCTCATGGATGAGACGTGTTAGGGTTCAGTTGTGCTGGGTCTGAAGTGGGCTTCCTTGTTTCCATTTACCCTACTTTGACAATCTACTGGACATGCTGATATTTAATTGTCAAATGTGTGATTAGCGGCATATCTTGAGGATAAAACGAACACACGATACTGTAGTTTTGCTCTGTGCTTGAGCTACATGGCCCGCGCAGAGCCATCTTTCTCTTCCAGCTCCTCCTCTCTCTCACTGTTCGTCCTCTGTTCATTTTTAAATTAACCTCCTAATGGACCTCATCTGTCCAGAGAGAGCCTATTAACTAAAACTGGACTCTCATCCAGAGCCCAGGCCACAGAGGACTTCAGACTCCACCCACATGACTCTGTCCTTTACTGCCCGTCAAAAAAGAAAAAAAAAAAAAAAAAACCCAAAAAAACAAAATGGCAATCCACGGGTAAACCATGTATTACTCCCTTCAGAAAATAAAGAACAGAAGAACTGATGTGGGCAACAATCAGCTTGATTTGTTTTAAACGAGCTGCCACGAGAAGGATCGAAAGAAGAGCGGTGTCTGGATGTTCCTGGATGCTAGAACGAATGACTGCAAATAAATCAAAATCAACAGCCAGACTTCAAAACTGCCTCAAAATATCCTCTTGGACACAACATTGTGTTTCAGGGAGCTTTTTATTGAGCAGGGGGTTCAAAAAGCCCAACATACCCTCTCCCTCAGGATGTGGTGGTAGCTTTGGGATTTGAGTACCAGTGTTACTGAAGCAATTAGCATATTCCTGCATTAAAGGAGGGAAGCGTGACAGTGTTTTCCAGGATGTCAGAATGTATCATTAAAAGGCATATTTTAATTAGAGACATGTTAGTTCGTTACACTAAATGGATTAACATTGCTTGTCAAGGGTAGAGATATGTTTTACATTTAAGTCCATTGGGGAACAAGGTCTCAATTTAACGAGACATCTTAAGCTGAGATGGGTCTTGTTAGTGCGGTTTCAAAAATGGCACCCAGACAGTTTTAGATTTTAAAAATGAGCTTTATTTCCACCGACTCTGTTTCTGTGGTAATAAATAGTTACTGCAAATGTCTGCAGGTTGTGAGCTGGAAACCAAAATAAACTGCAAGGGAAAAAAGCAATTTCAACTGCAATTCATAAAATGTGATCGCACCATTTGCAGAGTGAAGTTTGTTTGTCCCATTTAAAGTTTACAAGGGGATGTTTGAAAGTGTAAGTCTTGACAATCCCTTTTCTGGCTATGCAGCAAGTACAGGTTCTGCATGAGTGTTTGGATCAAAGAGCGGTTATCTCTCCTATTGAGCTGTTCTCACCTCTGTCTTCTCTCATTATGGGATGGACAACAGCAAATTCTCCCCGTTAATCAGAACCCAGTTGGTCTGCAAGCCCTCGCAGAACTTCTAACAAGCCAAAAATGCAAACAGAAGTGTGAAAATAATAAAACAAGAGGAAAAACAAGACAAGCATCTCCCGCATGTCATAGATGCCTGAGAATTGATTTCCGCCCCCCCTGTTAGTCAGAGAAAATGGGTGAGAAAGCGCTGCTTAGCCAGAGATTCTACTAAATTAGATTCACTCTGTGTGTGCAGTCAGCAGTCAGTCAGCAAAGTCAACATGAACTGGTTGTGAAGTAAGCGCTTATTCATATAAATTGGCTTTTTTTTTTTTCTCTTTTTTTTTGCTGTGAAAGGAATAATCACCCCCAAAGAGTCATTTCATCTGTTTATAAAAATGACTGGTGTTATGAAATGTAAATCCAGAGGTTTCATTAAGAGTGTTAAAGAATTTTTAGCTTTTATTTGGATTATCACTCCACAGCTCTTTTTTTCTTCTACACACCTGCAGGGATTATATCCGAGAGGATTTGTAGCCTGGAATAGAGGCTCAGATCCTGACATGTCTTGTACATATTCATGAAATTCACTCCACATGATGAATCCGGACTTGCTTAGATGTAGACATAATAGCTAATGCATTCCTGCAAATGGTGACAAGAAGAAAGTAAAAAAAAACCAAAACAAAAAACACCTCACCTGCACCCTGTAGTCAAATCTTTTCGTGTTCATTGTGAACCCCTTCATCATCAGTCGTCTTTTCTCTGTGTCACTTAGGTGTGACGTCCTGGCCTACTTTGCCACTTCTTGATTAAAATGTTGACTTTTTGCTGGGTAATAACCTGATTAATGTAATTGAATGTAAAAGGGCGTAGCTCAGCAGTGGCCCTGATCACTGGAGATGGATTAGGAGAGAAGGCTTTCAAATTGAATACAGTTCTTCCCCCTCAGCCTGTTAATTGTGCCGTTTACCACTACCTGAGTCAGTGACCACTGCTATTTAGTCTCTCTAATGATGATGCACAGTCCGACCCAACTGCGGATAATTAAAAAAGCCTTCTCCGCACCCCTTTGCCCCACTCCCCCCCCTCTCAATCTGTCTTGAGTTCGATGCCGCGCTGACAGGACACACTACAGGTAGATATTGGGCTGTCTGCTGTGTGGAGATTTGGCTGCAGGACGGAAAAAAAGAGGGTTAGATACACAGGCCTCACTATTTCCTTCCTCGGGTTAATTTCCACCTAAAAGGAAAAAAAACTAAATCTGAGATTCTGCTATTTTTACCGTTGCTAAGCTTAAGAAAACACCACTTTTCAAATGAAAGCCATAAAAAAAGCCTTTTTCTAAAAATAATAATAATTAAAAAATCTCCCATTGCAAAAAATTATTCTATTTATTTTAGTTCTAGTTACTTTGATGGTTTTTACAGCTACTCAAATATATCAGGAAAATAATGTAAACACTGATCTGCACATAAATCTAGCTGTGTTTTAGTCAGTTGTGACAACTAGAAAGCACAATATTGTTAGTGTATCCGTTTTTAAAAATTCCCTTTGTTGAAAGATCTCGGCGCTGACCTGTTGACGGTCTGAGAGAAGCAAAAAGCCGTTGGTGGATTTACTTTACTGCGCCCAGTCCGCCAGCCACTGTTGAGATAATTAGACGAGACTGGTCTTTGGCTGGCGCAAACTTCTTTCCACCATTGCAGAACAATATAATAAAGAGGATGCGTGTGAGACAAAGGCACGAGACCCCCACGGTGCCTGGGTCTCTGCTTCCTGTCATGGAGTATTCCTGGGAGGTTTCACATGACAAAACGCAGAAAGTTGTTTTGTCCCCGTGCCTGTCACCACACACCCTTGGAACTGCAGCTGCGTGTTTGCGTGTGACTGTGTGTGTGTGTCTCAGTGTGTGTGTGTGTTTGGTTGTGTACTTTGGTGTGCGTGTCCGTGCTTTTCTCTTTTTTCTTGCACTGGCATGTTGTCTCGCTGTCTTCCCTGTCAGCTTGTAGCTTGGCACCTGCTCTCATGTTCCTAATTAGTCTCATTTAATTAATTATTTTCTAGCACATCTCTTCCTTCTTCATATTTCTCTTTTCGAATAGGTTTAATTCCAGCCCATCCATATTTCATTAAGCCTGGTGCATGTTCTGTTTGATTTCACACTATATTAAACTGTTTCTTTGGCTAAATGCAACAGACATAATTGTGAGCCTACTTATGGAGAAGAAGTGCTTTAAAAGAAAAAAAAAAATCTATGTACTGGTGGATTCACAAGGCAGAACAGAACCCCTCTGTCTCAAACATGGTGAGTAAACAGAAATCAGGAAAGCACTTTAGTGGTGACAGTTGGCCTAAGCACCTCTTTCTTCTCTGTTAGCTTTTCTGTTCCATTTGTCAGGTCCACTTGGCCTGTGTGCCACTATGTGCTATTAGGTGTGTTTTCATTGTGCTTAGCACTACAGTAAAAGACTGAATTGAATATGAGAATGTTTTACCATTAATTTGATATGTCAATAATGTTTTTATTGGTTTTATGGCTATATGTAGACAAAATATATCTAACAAACAGACATTAATATGTTTTAGTTTGAATATGGCGTAATACTTCCCTAAAAATGTGACGTTTGAAAGGGTGCACCTAAAGTCCAACAGTGAATGGCAGTGGAAACAGGATTAAATTTCACTTCCTAATGTCGGCCAGTCACAGGCAGCCTCCCAGCTGCTCCTATCAAAAATTCCACTAAAGGATCCCGCTTTAAAAGAGATGCCCTCAATAATTCAGAACCTGCATGAACACCGCTCACCGCCGCCACAAAAGAAACCAGAAAACTTTTGGCAGAGCCGGCATCGCAGCAGGCTGATAGTGTTTCCTTTGCGTCGCTTGCTGTACGTTGACCATATGGACATCATAATCACCCATGGGATGAATCAGCAGATTTTTGATCCAGAGCCCAAAAATCACACGACACCTTAATTAGCCGGCACTCATTTTGTCCTTCACAGTGCTCATCTGTCAAACAAAACAGCTTGTGGTGCCACTGGATTCTTTCAACAGTAAAAAATGGAGCAGAAGCAGCTGAACTAAAGGCAAACAGGAAAATTTCTCTGACACAAAGCACATTGCATCAGTTATAATCCAATTAGGGCACGTTTGTTTTCCCAGAATGCTCATTGAAGCCATCATTGAACCGTTTTTAGTCTATTTATATTTAATCACATGCAGTTACTAATAAAGTGTAAATAATTACCGCCCTCCTTGAGAGGTGGAGTTACCATGAAGTGGTGAGTTGAAAAGGTCAACTGGTCAGCTCCAAAGTGGTTTATTAGCATCCCAGCGGCATATTCAAGAGGTCGACCGAGACATAATTACCTGGATAAGATACAGATGAATACCGTATTTGTGGAGAAGGTGAGGATGGTGGGATATTGGCTTTGTCTCCATTAACCTGGAGCATGGTGTTAAAGGATCTGTTTGTGGAGAGAAAATGACAGGGAGCCCAGCTGACGGGGCTGGACTGAGACAGTTAAAGGCCCCGTGCTGCATACGATAATTAATAAATAAAATACCAGGGGAGCCCCTGCCATGCCTTCGTCTATGACAGGGGCTGTCTCCAGTGCGCTAAAGCATTAAATGACCAATTTCTGTCAGACTAACTTCCACCACCGCCCTCTCTCCCTCTCTCCCCCTCTGTCTTTTGCCTGCCCTCTCATCTCCACAACGCTCACCCCTCTCTCCCTCTCTCTCTGCCGTTCCTTCCTGTGCTTCCTCGTTTGCTGAAGAGGGGCTACTTTGCTCTCTTTGCACTGAGTTTTTCAGCGACTGATGGCTCTAGTTCATTTCTGCTGAATTAATTGGTCCCTGAATGAATTCTGTTGACAGGGCAATTCATCATGTGTTTGGCCTGACAGTGACTGGGTGTTGGGTAGGGGAGGGGGTACAGGCGTCTGGGAGTGTGTGTGTCGGGGGTTGTGAATCGGTGCGGGGGAGCCAGTCGGAGGCGGTGGGGGTTGGAGAATGTGGCCTCCCACTTTTCTTTTGCCCCTCATTGCCTCATCTGTTCTTCTTCTTTGCTGTCCTGGAGCTGCCTGATGCCGTTGTTGCTGCTTTTTACCAACAGTTGGGACTCAGACAAATCAACCCCCTCTTTTCAGCTGCATCAGGCAGGAGACCCCTCTCAGCTTGACGGGGGAGGCAGGTCAGCAGCACCCCATTTTACACAATTTGGCCTTTTGTTTTTCTCTTACGCACTTCCTCCAGAGCTTAAACCCTTACCATCACTTAATGCGTGCTCACAAACACTGGGTCACCATCACAGCCTAGCTGCTGCAGGCTTTTCCAGACTGAAATAATCAGGTAGCAAGGCATATTTAGTGCCTAATTACACAACGTGTCACACAATAGCCATTCGAAACGATAACTCAGCTCCTGAAGGGGAATCGCTGCGCGCTGCTGACTGATCTAACTGGGATGAGATTAGAGTAATAGCATACTGTTGGCAGACATGAACTGGGATGGGAAACACAGCAATTGCATTTCTCCAGACAGCCCTTCGACTGCTCATTATTTTAATTGTGAACTATGCTACAGTGCGAGTGCAGAAGCTTGAGCGCGCTCCAGGCTTGAACACGGAGGAAGATGGCTCCTCAGGCTGTGTCGAGTCAATCAATGCTCACTCATTACAAACATCAGAAAGTCATGTTCTTGTCGCCTGGATGGTCTCACCAACGGACAGTGGAAATAACCTCATAATCACTGCTCTGTCAGGGGCGTCAGAGAACAGGCTTGAGCTTACTGGGTTCCGCTTCATGCTGAAAAAACCTACATATTTATGTCAAAATTAGTTCTCACATCCCCTAAAAAGCTTTTATCAGTGTCTGCAGGTGTGCAGGTGAGATTTTTCTTTTCTCAAATGCATCAATTTAGTTGACTTAATTACATAGATGCTAAATAGTAAGCCCATAAATGTGTCATTTCCGTGGTTACCAACTACTTGCAATGATGACTGATGGTAATGCCTAAATCATTGTGTAAATCTGCGTATTCACCAAGGTGTCATGTTCACATCACTGCTGATCAGAGCTGTCAGAGCCATCTGCTGCAAAGCTGTTTGACCAGCAAGCAAATACCAAACAGCAAATATTAGCTGGTTTATCTGTCAAAAGTTCATCACTGTCTTATTGTTTACATCAACAAGACTTGCAAGTCCTGCATCCCTCAATCTTACTGAGAAAAAGGTACTATAAATAAATTTAAGACATTTTTTGAAGAACTACCCAACACAGGACATGACTGTCTTCAAGCTTCATGTGATGGATTCGGCTTCCTAAAGTGTCATCCTGTCTCAACCCAAAATCCATTTGGGATTAACGACGTTAACGAAGGCCCCATTGTGAACTGCACCCATACAGCGACTAATTAAAGCGGCTTCTAATGAGGGCTCGTTGATTGACACGGCAGGGCTGGCCTCTCCCCTCGCCGGCGTCAACGATGGCAGCCACATGATGAGGCTGATGACAGGCTCCCGTGCAGGCAGATGACAGGACGTCAGTGCGAGACCACCACCATGCCTCATTTTTGCACTATTCTGCGATCGTGCCACGCAGCAAGACTCTCTCAGTCTTGATTGCTGGGTGTCTGTTGAATGTTTACACGGTAAGACAATGTATACTGGGCTTTTAGGTGTTGTTCTGGGTTGTGTGGTAACAAAATGAGGTTTACAATAGAATTTTCTGTCTGTTTCCTGTTCATGGTGCTTCTTCTTCAGTGAAAGCAGCATGTAGGTAGGTGTCTAAAGCTATTCGAAAGGATGAAGGGGAGAAAAATCCTAATTCTGCCGCACAAATGTGTATTAAACACTAAATTGTTTTTTGGAAAAAGTAATTGTGACAAAGTGTGAAAGGTATTTTCTGCTTTGTATGCATGAACACATACACTTTTGTTGTTCATCAGGAAAAATAGATTTATAGCCTGACAAAAGTGTGATGTAAATGGTTGAAAGTGTAACTTTGTGTGTCTCACTACTGACAGATGTAAGGCATCACAAAGCTAGGCTGACAATGACGGTCAAGTGTTTGAATCTGTGCGCGAGGCTCGCCGGCCCCGGCCCCGGCGGCGGGGCCTCTCTGTGTGAGTTTGAGAAGCCCTGAGGATGACAGGTGCTTTTCGTAATGCCTAACTGATGAGAGCCAATCAGTGCGCCCTATTCCGCTGCTGCGTGTCTCTTCTCTCGTTGTTGTCATCTGGTCCACTAAAGTAAAGATGAGCTTGACTGACAGATGCATCCGGGTTCACAGTTTATTGGTTCCTACAAGAGAGCCAGATATGCCAATTTAGACAGGGTAGTGACAAAAAGTTCCCATCTAAATGGAATAATTTTACCACTGGGAATTCTCAGCTGGTAGAGGAAGGGGCACTCTATGTGTATGTGTGTGTCTGGGGTTTTTTTTTTTAATCTTCTAACAAGCTCTGAATGACAAACACATAGGACTGTTAGGGGGCTGACAGAATTTGCAGCTTTTGATGCTTCACAGGGGATCTATGAAATAAACAATAGGCACAGGAAGCGGGGAAAATGGATTACGAGGGGCTGGGATTGTGTGCGCTGCTGAGTCGCAGGTGTCGGGGGAAGCTGTGGTTGTAGCGTTGTAGGATGATGCATCGTTAGGCATGGAGTCAGGAGCTGTGGCTCACTCTGCTGTCTTTACAACACTTTCCTTTCGTTTGATCACACAAAAGCTGCCCTCTGCTCTCAAGCAGAAGGAACCAGCCCTAGGAACCATCAGGTCCTAAGTCATTTTTTTTAATGGGGTTAACAATGATGGGACACCGAGTCAAGGGCTGACATATAAAAGAATTTATTTCTTATGTGCACAAAAAAAGAATTTGGAACAAAACCTAAACAGAACAATGATTGAGGCCACGAGGCTTTTTGACAGAAATCCTTTTATAGGTCCGCGATGCGTCTCCTGTATTGTCTGTACAGCAGCAGAAGATGCGTCCCCTCAGAGGCTCTCTGCCTCCCATAACTTTGTCTGGTTGACTTGCTTGCACTCTGCACCGGCGCCTCATTTTCAGATGTGTCAAGCTGCATATGGACAGAAATAGGCAAATCCCAAGTGCAATTTGTAAAGGAGAGCTTTTCCTGGAAAGCAGGGCTGTGTATGTGTCTCTTTTTTTGTGGTGCCGTGACAGTTAACCCTGGAAACAATGGAGTTTTTTTTATTTTATTCTGTAGGCTCATCTTCATGGCTTCATGTGAAGCAGCCAGGATGTTGAAGGGAGGAGAAAGAAAGAGATGGGCACATGGAGGATCGCTGCAATACGACAATTGTAACATCCACTAACACAACAACATGTCTGATTGTTGCCAGTGACTTTAGCTTGATCACATTTTGACATGTGGAGCAAACAGAAAACTGGGCGGGGAGAGACAGAAACCAATCCACACTGTGGGTCTTTTGCACTTTTCAACTTTTATGCCGTTGTCTGCGAGGATTCCGGTGACAGACAATGATACAGAAAGACATTAAACTCATTGCATAGTGACATAAACATCATCATGACATTATGAAAAAGCAAAATGAAACGACAATCAAACCTATCCGACACCTGGCTTCCGAAACCTGCCAGGGGGTTACACACCAGAGCCGTTCTCAGAGCAAATTACACCAGAAGAAATGTGTTTTTTTTTTTTCCAAATGTCTGCATATCTACAAAGGGGAACCAGTACAGTATTATGATACTGAAACAATGTACGTATGTGTGTGTGGGTGTGTGTGTGTGTGTGTGTGTGTGTGTTTGTGTGTGTGTGTGTATGTGTGATTGATTTAGAGACAAGGCTTGTGGTGACGATTATGAGACACGGTTTGTACGAACACTGACGTTTTTTTTTGAACGGTACTTTACTTTTTTTACGTTTTTTGTGGTTTACTGTTTTACACTTTTTTTTTTTAACGAGGTTTTCTAATCTTTTGTAACTTTTTACTTTTTTTAGTACGGTACTGTAAACGTACAACTACTTTGTTGACTTTATTTTATACACTCGAGTTTAAAACTACTATACTAACACAATGATCGTAACTTGTTTTTTGAAAATTACACCAGACAAATATACTTTTTGGGACATCTGAACTGTACTTTACTCTTGGGGGGGTGTTTTGGATACCTACAACTGTTTTATTTTTTTACCTGTGACATATTAACCCACACGCTTTTTTTTGGTTAACACAATAACTAACGAGTTTTTTATACTTGAACACTTATAAATGGACCCTTAGACTTTTTTTTTGTGTGAACTATTAGAGACGGGGGGAAAATTTTCTACTTGACGGACTTTTGAGACGGAATGATATACTCTTTATGGATAATTGTCTTCACATTATTCACAAACCTTTCTACAAAGCAGCTTTTTGTTGCAACCGATGGAGTGTTGGACTTTTTCGCCTTGATCGTTTACAGTTGTGTTTTAACACCGGTTGAAATGTCTAATGTTGAGTGTTGACTACCTATCGAAACGATAATACTGCTTCATTTATGTATACATACACTGTAAATAAAATATTATATATCAGACTAAGTCTTTGGCAAAATTACATTCACAAAATATTTGTCCCAAAAAGCAAGTGAAGTGAGTTTTCCTTTTCGGTCCTGATGAGAAGCGGGAGGGTGGATGTGTATTTTTAAATAAACAGGTGTGGCTTTACATAGAAGAAACACGTTTGTAAGGCAATTGTTGAAGCTAATTTACAGTTGGTTTTGCTCAACTGTACACAGCTCTCTAAACTGTGTAGGCATCTAGTGGCACAACTAGCAGAGAGTTGGAGCTTGTAGCCACAGGATTCGGACAGACGACTTGTCTGCTTCGTTTTTCCATCTACAGACTGCAACACAAAGTGTTCTGGCTTGAGTTTTAAATTGGTAAGCTGATTAAAAGTGAGTGATTGTACTAAATAAATTAAATAAGCTGAGGTATAGTGCAAAAAAAAAAAAAAAGCAGGACGTGAGGTGAATTAAAAAAAAGATCTTGTGACTATACGCTGATGAAGCATTAATATTTTTACACTGAAAGGTAGTGAAAGCAAATTAATTTAAAAACAAATTCTGTTAGGGGCCACTAGGCCACTTTGTTCTTTAATATTTGCAGAATAAATGCCATTTTTTTTTTTTTTTTACATGTGATTGATTGCCACAGGAAAGGTGATGTAATCATTGGTCTAAATGTAAGAAATGCTACAGAAAAACGTTGGCTGGACTGGGGACTCCAGGGGGCAGAGGACAAATTCTAAGCACCATGTGTCAGAGGCCCGCCGGACTTCTGCAGTTCATGGGAGGCATGAATAAGATAACAACAACAGCCACAATGAAATAAAAATAAAAACCCACAACATTTATTCCACATTGTATTCGTCACACTGTTTTTCTTCAATTTATATTTTATAATATATATATTTATATAATCTCTTAAAGTCATTCTTGAATTCAGGCCTGTGAGAGATTGAGGGTGTGACGAGTGACTTCCGAATGCCCGCTGGCCTTTTTTTGCGACCCGGTTGTACGTCATGCCTAACGCTGGCCTAGATACGCTGGCGTCGACCGCACTGATCCTTCTTCCGCAACGTGTTACATCAATGGGTTTCCTGTAGGATTCCATCTGGCTTCCCTTTGATCTCACTGTTTCTCAGACGGGGACAATATGGAGGCCAAAGCTCTGGCCCTGCAGTTTGAGCTGGTCTCCATGGTAACTAGTGGCGGTCGTAGGCAGTGGCAGCAGCGGGAGGTGCGGAGCCACGGGATGCGGCACTATAATAATAAGGGGAACCTGAAAGTTAACAGAAGAGCGAGCCGTTGGAACCCACAAGGTCAAGCAACAAGTATAGCAAATGAATTGGGACACAAAGTGAGCCTAAATTTAAATTTATAGCATGTTTTCAGGAAAGGAAATTTATTTCCACCAGTATTTCATTAGGCAGGAGAAAAGTGCTTACTTAGTAATGCTGGATTGCTGAACCGCCATGCTTCGTTGTATGTAGTGTATTGTGGATGTGAGTAGGGGTTTCCAGAAAAGTCCCCACCTGAAGAACAAATCAATCATAACATGAAACTATTAATAAAGCTAATAAGCTGAAATGATTGACAGCAAGGCAGAGTACAATAAGGAAGGTATCTTTTCATGCCTGATCTGGATAGTCTCAATTGTGTCTCTAAATGAGAATTTACAGCTCAAAAGGCTTTCTGCGTCACTTCAAAAAGCTCTAAAAAGTCCTCCATGGCTCTCGTTCACAAGTTCTCAGTGTGTAGGTTGTGGGGGAAAGAATGAAGGGCTGAGGGAAGGACCCTGCATTTATAATTTACATTGACAGGACTATAAAGAATGCATTTATTTGAAGCTGCTTAAAAAAAGGAAAATCTTTGTTTTAGGGCTAATCTCTCAGTCTCAGTCAGACAAACACAGTGTATAATTGCTAGATAAAAGAGGAGGCAGCAGCCTGTGGGAGCGTACCCGTGACACTGTCACTTGGCATTTAAGCTAATGAAAGTATTTATCTTATTCTGAGACATTAGGATTCACCTTTGTGTTTGATTTATGCCGAGTGTGAAGGATACAGGTTTCATGAACGACAAAGGAGAACCGCAGAGTTGCGCTTCGCATGCGGCTAGCCGCCGCATCCTCACTGTCGCTTGTGTAACTGAAGCTCATCCCTGAGAGAGATAGCGATTTAAATATTTACAGGCATTCCACGCCTCCGTGTTCAGACCCTTAACTGTTTGCTGTGAACCTGAACTGCAGGTTAAGTAGAGGGGAAAGAGATATGCTCGGCAGCCCCGGGTGTCCGGGGAGGCGAGAAGCAAAAGCAGTGTTTATTGACGGGGCCGGTGAGAGTGCGGCGTGTGGACACGGTAAGGGTAATGAGCGCTGGGAGCTGAAGTGTAACTGAGAGGAACTGTCCTATCTCACGGCCACTGATTGTGGTGATCGCCTATTGAGTTCTTCTAATGTCCTCATCCGCTGATGCTAACCACAAGCTAACCGCAGTCTTAGGAAGGCATAACAAGCTCCTTTCAATCCTTTGGGTCAGAAGCAACGCTTGAAGGGTTTTTTTACTCTTTTGATGAAGAAGTCGTACAAAAATGTTACTGAAAGTGACCCCTGAGCTCCTTGAGTGAGATTAACTCAAGGGCACTTAATGCTAAAGTAAAAATGTTTAAAAGTAAAATAAATGGCATCGTAAAAATGAATGGAGTCACCTACCAGGAACCATTCCTGCGAGTGTGGAGGTGGGGTAGCTGCCTTGTCCTGTGGGGGGAACATGAGGTGGGTAGCCAGGTAGGGTGGTGCTGGCCATGTCTCGACCTGCGGGACGAGTAGAAACGCTGTTAGAAGACACTAAAGCACTGGAACATTTCCTCTTTAAACTGCGTGTCATCCATCTAGTTTTGTATCTGCCCACCTTAATAATCAAATGTTTCAGTCACTAATGTAATCGGCGATACAGAAAAAAGTTTAAAATCGGGAGAAGCTTTAGGAGCTTTCGCTGCTCTGTATTCAGTCCCGTAATTAACGCTGACAGTATCGGCCTCGCCGGGAGAAAAGCAGGCCCCAGCAGCAGCCGTGCCTCTATGCCCCATCACCCACTTTGGCCTCCTGTAGTCCCCCTCCGACCTGTCACTAGGATGGAAGGACCTGCAAGCCTATTGTCAACCCGGGAGATGGGCAAAGGGTCAGCAATGGTGAAAAGCAGGGTGAGAGCGGGGAAGCGCAGCCACTGTTAATGAGGGGCCAAGCCATTTTGCTCCAATGTGCACAGCAGCAGGCCCACAGCTCCACAGGCTTTAAGGTTTTCAGAAATTTTAAATACATTAGACAGTTCTTGGAAATGTATTCATGACGATTAAAATCAGCGAGCTAAATTGAGTGTGCTTGATTTTGATCTGGGTATGCAGCCTTATAGATGAAGCTGTACCTGCTATAAAGGCCTGGCTGGTATACTGGCTGTAGCAGTGGCCGTGGGCATGTGCAGGGTAGCTGGCATCTACAGAGAGGCTGGACTGGTGGGGCAAGATGTCAGCTAGAGCAGAGTCCCCAACAGAGGAGGGGGTGAACGGGGCAAAGGATGCCTCATGGGGCTCCCGCTTTACACACATGGAAGGTGGATATGATGGGTGAGAGTCTGCCAGGTGGGAAACAAAAGAAAAAGAACTAGAAATAATATTGTGATACAACTCCTCACATAGTATTCAGATATTCAGATGCATGGTGGGATGGATGGATGCGCAACTTGAGAAACGAAACAAATTGAATGTGTTGCCAAAGGAGTTTTAGATTTTGTGTGCAGTCTCATTTCAAGTAGAATAAGGAACACAAGATTAGCGCTGGGTAATTGATTAACGATCGGAGGGTACATATTTTGTCTTTTACATTATGCATTACCATTTCACATGGCAAGTGGAAACGTTCCCATAAAACCGCCACAACACCTCCCATCTGATCACTCAAGCTCAAATGTGTAAAGATGTCCCCTGAGTTTGGGAAAACAAACACCCTAATCTCTTACCTGCTTTCTCCGACTATTCCCCTTTCCCAAAAATCACAGTCGGCTTGCAGGTACATCAGAACTCTTTTGTTTGACCTAATTTGCCTGATGAGTCCTGGCATTTTTCATATCTGCCTCTTGAACCTCTGCAATCAATGTGAGCTCTGTCTCCGGCCTTGCCGCGTCTGCTGCCGAGCCTGCTCCATTCGCAGGGGCCTGCAGGGAGAGATGGCTCTTTCCCGACACCATGATAGCCTCATTAGCTGCTTCCACCGTCATTGTTATTTTACAACAGGACTGTGTGTTGCAATTCCTCATTAAGAGAAGGGCCGTCCTATGAATGGAGGACGCTTGTAACCCTGTCAGCTTCGCGGACCTCATGCCAGGGAATCAGACAACCTAACTGCCTACTTTCCCAAAGACACTTCCAGAATATCCACTGTATTCCTTAGTCTTTTTTTGACTGCTGTAAGTGTTGATTTGGACAGAGGTACCGCAATTAAATGTCTCACTGAGACAAATGCCACTGTCACGGAGGAGGAAAAAAAACACAATGGTTAAGAATGTGACTTTTCAACTCGTGATCAAATCATTAAAAAGTGCGGCTGACACGAATCGCTGGCATGAGCAGAAAGACTCCACATTTAATTGGATGGATCCAGAGTTTGTCAAATGCAGTGTACTAATGTGTCAGACTATATTGTAAAATGGGGGGAAAATACGAGAATAAGCTTACGTGGCTGCAGCTTAGTTCTCTCTTTTACTTAATTAAATGGTAAATGGTGACTGCACTTGCACTTTGGAGCTGTGGTAAAAAAACAACACTCGTCACATTCATCCTTTCCCTCTTTCTCTTTTGTTCACAAACACAGATTTGGCTTTGCTTATGTCAAAAGAATATTTTGATTTAGGTAAGGATAAAATAAGTAACAGAATAACTACCTATTTTTTCATTACCCAACAGCACTGAGGCCATGCCTTTAGCATAAATCATTCAGCATCTTGATGCTAGACTGACCTAAAACGTGTTGTGTTAGCTTTGCCTGCAAAACCAGAATCAACTGTAACTCTCTGCAATCTGGACTTAAGGTCCTAACCAATCTAAACAATCAATTCAAAAACAAAAAATAAAATTAAAAAAGTTATTTTACTAAGCAGACAGTGTTCCCAGAGCAGCGAATCTCGGTGATACTGCACGGCCAACTGCACATTAATGTGAACTTTACAGGTTCAGACTGAAGCCTTTCTGCACATTACCGTTGGTTTCTGTTTTCTCTGCCTGAGCAACCGTCGTCAAACAGACAGGGGTTACGACGCAACAACAACCGATACGAACGCCGCGTTCAAGACCACTGAACTCTGAAACTAATCAGACATGGTGTTGCTTATTGTCCTGGAGACGAGGCAGAGCCGGGGTAAAGGGAGCCTGTCAAATCACTGGCCCTGATGATGGAGATGGAAGATAAACTGGAGGTCCTCGGGGACTCTCCTCCCCAGCAAACACATCTCCGCGAGAGTGGAGATGCTATAGAGTTCTCCAACATCTGTCTCCACTCCACCGCTGACGCCGTGTCCACAGACCACATCAACCATAGAAATGAACTGTTTAGAACCTACAGAGGCCTGATGCTTCTGGATATAGCTGCAAAAGCCTGTCCTCCAGTGGGCATTTTATTTTTAAACACACTCAAAGGAACTTTGGCCTTCAAAAGCTTTCCTGACAGCACTTTTTACAGGGTGATGTTTAGTCACCAGAAAACTTTCAGGTGCACCAGAATCTGTTAGTGCTGTATCTGCAGAAATATAAGGCCTTTAGCCATTTAGATGGGTGCATTATTACCCTAATGCACTATGTCATTACATGTTATTCCCTTTTAGAAAGTGATTGTCACTGCACAATGGGAAAAACCTTTGTAAATTATTGGTTCTTCTTATTAAATCCCAGAGGTTCATTTTGACTCTCCCTGACATGACAATTCACAGGTAACTGCCTCTTTCGCACATTAGAGTGAACAGGGGACAGCAAAGATGGCCAACAGTGTCTGCCTAGCGCCCTTGGAAAAGCAAAACTGAACACCTCATTAATCATTCATCTAAAACAGATTATGCTAATTTCAAGACATAAAAATCAAGAAGATCAATAACTGCATGGATTTTAATTGGGAGCAGAAAATGTTTAAGGAGTGAATATAATTTTGTAGCTTCACCCAGTACGAGGACATAATTTATTGATAATTGGATGCAGGGCTAAATGAGGAAGGTAATTTAGCATTTTTCAGTTTTGGCATATATCCCTATTTACAGGCTTTGCTAATGGCAGAAAACAAATATATTATGTGCAAACAACCAACATCCAATCAAAGGCTTTATGATTTAGTTTGAAAAGTTGTTTAAATTAAGTGAAAAGTTTGCTGGATATTACTTCTGAGTGGGGTTCACACTCTAAATGAGAGCTGGTACAAGGTCAAATTACACTTTCCACACAGTTTTGCTTGTGTTTTTCAAGTTTTTCTTTTTTAAAAAATCCTAGTTTTACAATTTCTGGCCCCTGTCGGTTCACTTAGGAGGTCGAGGGGCCCCCAGGTGGCTTTAAGGCCACCTGCTATAAGGCTGCTTCTTAGAGCGAGACTGCTTTCAAAGGCGGAGCCCAGCGTCAAAGACAAAAACACACCTTTATTCTCCTGAAACCCACCTTCCTGGGGCAAATCTACCTCCCACATATTCAGGAATAAAAAAGGGCTCTTTCTTTTCCCATCACTCTGTGCCTGCGTCCGGGGCCAGACAAGAAGGATCATTTGAGAAGGGCCAAGATCGTTCTCTTAACTCACCCACCCCACACACACACACACACACACACACACACACACACACACACACACACACACACACACACACACACACACACAGACTTTAAAGCCCGCTGCATAATTATGGGTGTTTTATTAAAAGGATTCTGTGTTTTTGTGACTGTTGGTAAGCCTAACCTCTCCTGGGAAAGATCTTTAGCACTCGCGTTGAAGCAACATTTCAATTAACAAAACATCACCATCAGTCTTGACAACAGAAGCCACGGAGTGAGTTTCTTGATCACATATTCACACCTGGAATTACTCGTTAGCCCCCAAAATCCAGTTCAGGAGCTTTAGGGTCTTTTTGCTTTGGATTGCTTTCCATCTCCCAGCCAACCACTCCAGCTGCTGTCTATCAGCAGACTATCATAGACTCTGATGACAGCGTGGTGTCGTGGCGAGAACAGCAGCTGTCTCTTCTAAGACGTGCCACCAGTCAGTCAGCGGGCCAATCTAGGCTAACGCGATAGCCAGTTGGGAGCATGAGGTCTGGAAGACTTAATGGGCTCAGATGATGTGTCACCCAGGTTTATCCCTCAAAAATCAACCCACAGAGTTCAGTGTGAAAAGTGGTTTGATGTGATTCTTCAACATTTGTATGCTATAAATAATAATAATTAAAAAAAGAAAAGAAAAGGTTGATGAAGATTTGTAATTTAATACTCCCAGGAAAATATATTTATTTTCTGTCTGCTACTAGTGGTAACGTGGAATGGGGACGGCATAACAAAACCAAGTAAAAGATTGCGGCTAGTGTGACAAGCTCGCCGTAGCTGTCTCTGACCCGCTGCAGCTGTGTTTACTCATTTAGCACACGATCTGGTGCTGGTCGTATTGTACCTGTCACAACAGAGTAGCTCTGGGAGACACTGGAGGCGAGGTCTGAGCTGGCACTGGTGGAGAGGCTGGGCTTCACATCTTCCAGGCCAGTGTTCAGGGACGGGAGGGAGTACTCGTTTGCCTGCGGACACACATGCGTCAGATGCAATGATGAAGTGAAGAATTGTTTTTTAAATGAATGTCACATTCCTGCAGATTGGTATAAAGATGGTGAAATTTGTTTAGAGGTGAACCCCTCCACCGTGCTTGCACCAAACAGCCCACACCTCGCATGTGCCCTTACTCTATGCTTTACCAAGACCTGTGATGTATGCATGCATTAGGGCTTGTCTGAAGAAGGCAGAGAGGGATGACAGAGGGATTGGGAGAGGAGTGAAAGGATGGGGTGTCAGCTGGCTCTTTGTGCTCCACTGCAGTCATCCCTGTGACCAGTCAAGGGAGGAGACATTCAGGGCTTTGTTACAGAACAGACATGTGGGTTTTTTTAAGGGGAGTACAACCTTAAAATCAACCTTTGTGCTTTGTTTTGAGGACAAATCCATAATAAAACTGATGATGTAAAGTTTTCTACTGACATCCCTTGTGTATCTGTGGTTTGAAGTCCTGTGAAGTCGCGTGTGATGTCCTGGTGTGCCCCCAAAACGAAGTAAAGTCAAGCATAAACCCTCATTGTGGTGTTTACTCACTCTAACAGAGGTCGGGACTCTGCTCGCAGCTGGGAGAAATCCTGTTTGCTAATAAGATGACAATTTCTGACCTGACTTCTCTTCCTTCAAAAGGCTGAGTGTGTGAGCGCACGTTTCTGCGTGCCGGTGTTAGCGCATATGCATCTGTTTGTCTCGGTGGGTTTGGGGGTCCCGCTGGGGCGAGCTGGTGACCCCAGTCTTGTCTGCCTCTATCGCTGATAAACTCTAATTGTCTGCTTACAACTGTTCCCTGGCACAAGGCTGGATGTTCCTCTGTGTTCCGCCGGGCCTCAGCAGCACAAGAGCCATTTTGTCATGCAGATAGGCTGTGGGCCGGGCTGGGCCGGGCTGGGCGGAGGGCGAGTGGCGAGCACAGAGGGGCCTGAATGACCTCACCACATGGCTGCCAGAAGTGTGGGAGGGATGAGGCCTATTCAGCCTGGCCTCTTTAAAATGGTTTTTTAATGCCCTGATGCAGACGCCAGACAAGCCTCTAATAGCCTAATATCCCACCTTTTCACCAGTTTAAAAAGAAAGGGGGGGAGTTGAAACAGGGAGAGAAAAGGGAGGCACACTGAAAGAGCGGAAAGCAGCCTGATTAATATTACATTAAATTAAAACTGATTTTTCTGGACCATTCTGATGCTGTTTTCCTCGTCCCCCCTTCGCTCCTCCATTTTCCTCTTGCCTTTTTAATACCTTCTTCTCCGCTCTTTGTGATTGCAAGTCATTTCCAATTCGTTTTGGTATTGATCTTGCCGTTGAAATCACTTTGGTAATTAGCTGCATTAGGGGCCGTATCGCAGGCCGAGGGGCTGTCCCTCTGATTTATCGCCGCTGTAATTCCCCGTGATCGCACAGAAATGAAAATGAACTCAATTAGGGCACTGCTAAGGCTGCACGGGCACTCACGTAGAGATTCAACGAAAAATATAATCCTTTCTTGTAGTTTAACATTCTAATAAATGTAAATAATGGCTATCAAATGTATTAGGATTTCAGGGATTTGTGCGACCAGATTTTTGACAGTGATATCAGAACGTATAATATCTAATTTGGCCAGAATGTTTGTAAATCAATCTGGATTATTGTACAATCTATACTGAGTTGCAAAAAGAAGAAAAGAGCATTTAAGGACACATGTAGCAAAGAAATCCAGCCAACCTGCTCTGGTTTGACGTGCTCTGAGGTGGGAAAGACATCCGGGTAGGAAGGGCGTTCGAACACACGGTCCAGGGCCTCGAGCTGCTGCTGGGTGAAAGCATCCGCTCGCAGGTGCTTCCTTAAACTCTCCACACTACCCTGAGAGTCGCTGCCAGGGCCCGAGCCATCAGAGCCATCTAGAAGGAGAGGGAGGGAAAGGAAAGGAGGGACAGGGAGGGCAACAGCATTCTGCATCAGAGCACAGCACCAGTGTTTCTGTTTCTGTTGCTTTTTTTTTGTCTTGCAATGTTAGCATAGCATATTCATTAACGAGAGTGAGTGAATTTAACCACCAGCATCTAACACTCACACACGTAGAGACTCACTCCAGCACCTCCATCGTTTACCCCCCCACCCGCCATCCCGGCCACCATCAGCATGGTCATCATGTGTTAGGTCCGCGGTAATTGATGGATTACCTTCAGTGCAAATATATACTTGTAAGGGAGTGTGTGTGTTTCAGGGGGTGAAAGCAGGACCGGCGATTACACACAGAGCCTCTCACTCTGCCAGCGCCAAATGGAGAGCCATTATTTAACTGTACTATTTCCTCCAGAACATATTACCCGTCCCTTACTCTGTCTCTCTTGCTCTGCCTCCTTCCCCCTCCCTCTCTCCCACCACTTCACATATTGCCTGTCTTCTGGAAAACAGAATGGAGCACGGCTGGTGCTCAGGGCCGAATCAGGACGGGGCGGCGGGGGCAAGTGTATGCATTTGCTCGCTCGGTCATACTCTATATAAACAAATGAGCCAGTGCCTCTCTCCTTCCCGTGATCTCTGACCCTATCAACGTGGCCGGGGAGCTCGCAGCTACCACCACGGCTCTCCCCCTGCTTCATCATCAAGCCCTAATCACAGAGAGAGAAGGATGCCTAAGCTCCAAGCTCAAGTCCGTGTCTTAGGAACCTCTAGAGCCGCCACCCTCCCTTCCTCCCTGTACCCCACCACCAACAGTGGATGAGGACTTTAGCGCTCATACAAATCTGTCATTCTAAATTTGCAGCAGATTATGTTCTCTCCTGGGCGAGCCTGTGGTGATATATGATATGCAAGGCCGCTATTGATTGCCTGATCCAGCAGCAGAGGAGGGAAGCGAAATGAACTTGGAATGAACATCATGCCTCAACTCATTGTGCGTATAATACTCTACTTAATCCCACATTTTTCTGTGCTATGGAATTCAATTGATCAATCATGTTCCACTGATGGTACCATTTCAGGGTGTTATTGCCATTTTGCTCGGCTGCTTGACCTTTTTTCAATGGCTGAGGCCAGAGGATGAACCCGACTCACAGCAAGAAATAGATCCATGGAGAGAATGGAATGGGGGACCACAAATGGGTATGAATGTGCTCAGCTCAGAAGATGTGTGTGTGTGCGTGTGTGTGTGTGTGTGTGTGGGTAAGCCTTAGTTCGCTTGTGAACGATACCAAGAAACATTTTTTTAAAGGATGTGTTTTGTTCCCTCACCGTCAGAGGTAACAAAATATTTTACCGCTTCTTTATTTCTACATTTTTTAAATATACGCATGGTAGTGCAGAAGGGAACAGGGTCGTTTTTTTCTGGAACAGAGGAAAATGGAGTCTTTAATTACCTTGTATCAGCTGATTTAAGAAAGGGGTCATGCTGGATCAATAAGGACTGCTTGTCATTCAGTGCAGAGGAGTGTGTTTATACTGGCAGCTCATTCACACACTTTTATCAGGCCTTGTAAACTCACCGCAGAAGAACGCAAACTAACGTCACAGGATATTTCTTGGGCATGTTCTATGTCTTTAGCAGCGCAGCATGTAACATTGAAAAAAATAAAATGATTGGTTAAAAAACTAATGAGTTTAAAATAAATCATTAATGCAAATAACACATACAGGTTTATTTCTACTAGTTTTGCTATATTTTTTTTGGCTCATTTGTTTTCTATTTTGGCCATTCAAACATATTTAAATTATGGTAGAAGTTCAAAATTCAAATTAATAATTTGCCCTTTTAATGGAAACAATTACTTGTAAATAATGTATTAAATTTATTTTTACAATTACAGGCTCATATTTAATATATTAATGATAATAAATCAGGTTCATCTTTTGACAGTCAGTGTGTCAAGCGGAGTGTGAAGCTTAACTGTCGGTTTGTTTGTGTGGGTGCGTGTGTGTGTGTGTGTGTTTTGACTGGTTTGTTTCATTTTCAGTGTTTCTCTTGCCCCCCTGGGTGTCTCAGCAGGTATTCTCTTATCACTCTCACAGCACCAGCTGACTGCCTCTCTCGGTTTTAACGCGGCCGTGCGAGGACATAAAGCCCAGATAAAAAAAAAAAAGCGGATCTGCAACAGCGACATTCACACACCAAATTTAGACCCAATGTGCTTTCCTCCTCAGACAAACACAGAACGACCCGGTTTAGTCCAAAAGTTGCTTTCTGCAGCCATCAAAGCAAAAAAACTCCAGGAACGCACAACTACGGCACAAAACTGTGACTGAACCCACAGTTGTGTTACACGTGTATCTATCTCAGTGGCACGGCTGCTCTGTTTTGCTTTGTTACTAAGGGGGTTGTTAATGTCCTGCGGAGACACTGTGTTTCCTTATGCCCCTCTTTCATCTGCCCTGTTCCTGTGATAAGATAACTCAGAGGACAGTAGAGGCCGCTTGTTTGAAAGGCAAATGAATTCTGTAAATCAATGGCACGAAGGGAGGGTCCTTAGATCAGTGGCCATGATCCCTCCACTCAAAGGTGAAATGATGCCAGGACAAAATGTGGATCATTTGGCGATGCTTAAAAAAAAAAACAAAAACAAAAACAAAAAAGCCCCACACATACACACACACACACACACACACCTTTCAATTGAAAAAAAAAAAAAACAACGAAAGAGAGAACACAAACACTGCTATACCCAGAGGGTGAACACTCCTCCCCTGTAAGCTAGCTATATTTATGAAACCTTTGAAGCGGAAAGGAGAGAGTTGGTGGGGGTGAGCGAGAGAGAGAGAGAGAAAGAAAGGGATAGAGAAAAGAAAGACAGGTAAGGCTGCGTAGTGCCATGGATTTTTAGATCCTGTTATGTTATGGCATGTTTAAGAGCTTTATTAATTCAATTGTGCACCACAGACCAGTGTAGTGACTGTCAGCAGGCACAGAGATGCTCATCTCATGTTTGCACTCCATCAGTGCAGTAACACAAACTGTTTCACTTACTTTGATTTAAATTCCTGACCGAGAGCCGAAGCTGAAAGTAATTGTGGGTGATATTAATAAAGTGGTGGAGAGCTGGGCCTGCCTTCTTTTGACTACACATCAACAGTGGTGCACGGTGATAAATGAACCAAACACAGAAAAATATTCTTTTAACTGTCTCACAGCATATATAAATAAAAAAAAAAGATCCCAAAATATTCTTTGTTTCCTTTTGCTCCCCCCCTTTGCCCTCCTCTGGTCTGCTCCATCGTTTAACGTTCGCCACCCTGCGTGTGGGGTATTTGTGGAAATGCAATTAACGCATCCCGTCATTTCTCCTGCCTTTTGTCCCTCCTCAAGCTGAGTAATGCATCGCTCCATTAATTCTCAGCATCGCTGTCCGTAATTGACTTTTCTCTGACATGATTCCTCTCCGCTGAGTGAATTCCCTCCTTATATTTTCCTGAAAGATCTCATCATATATTGTTTACAGCTGTGCGCGGGCTCTCACGCTGCCGTGTCGCCTAAAGCAAACGGTTAACTCTGCGCACTCCAAAATCATAAAAAAATATAGGGGGGTTTTTAAGAGGAGAATCAAATGTTGGAATAAAATATAGGTGAAAACTGGAGGTGGGGGAGAATTGCAGTGCTGAGCCTTTGAGTCCTCCTCTACTGTCGGGGCCCTAACAGCTTCATGTCTCTATGTTACGCTCTGCGGCCTCTCTCAAACCCGAGCTTTTTTCTCTCACCCACACCCCATCAGGGCCATCATGGTGGTCATGATTCCATTTATTTCTGCCTCGCTCTGGATACATTTATTTTCTAAAGTGATCCTCTATTGACTCATTGTCATGGACTGGCTTGACTAGCCAACCGGTGTAGGCCCAGGCTTAAATCTATATATTAACGGATCAAACTCTGCAAATAGGTCCCGTGTGTTAAAAGCAGATCATCCCCAAAAGGGACGAATATGAGTCTAAACCTGCAGCTATTGAACATTCTCAGTACGACTGGCTGCTGCATGTTTTTTTTTCTTCTCTCATGTACAACCCGCTAGGCCATATTTTTTTCACCACCCACTCACTTGCTCATCAGCTTCTATGCTCAGCCCACACCCACACTGCAATCACAAATTATGACCTTTGCTTTCCCCACCTGATTTATCACCGCGGCTGGCAAATCTGTGTCCTCCCCAGAGGGTCTGACCAGCGATGAAAGAAACCAGCACGTAGGTCAGATCAACCCGATTAAACAGAGGAGGAAGCTGTCACGGTGCATGGAAACTGGCAAAAGTGACTCATATAATGGACTTTTAGTAGTATCACATATGTTTGAATGTCACACAAGCATTGCCAGCCCGTCCTCTCTAATTTTCTTGGCTTTGGTTCTTTTTCTTGAGCGTGAGCATAGCCTACAACAGGCTATTTTCCCCGAATTCAAGGCTATTTCTTTTGTCTTTTCATGGCTTGCACACCCACGATAGAGAGGGGGGGTGTAATAATTTGTGAATTAATAGCTTTTCTCTGCAGAATTGCAAATTCTCTCAAATGTCACCATGTTTCCAGGGTAGAGCCAGAAGTTACAAACGTCACACACATTCTAGCAGATGTGAACACGTGACTTATGCACAGACGCTCAAACTGACCCCTGCTCCCTGACCATGCTGCCCCCCCATCCCCACGCTCCTTTCACCTACTCTGCTTATTACTTGATGCCCTCCTCTCTAACATGCTACTTTTAATTCGCAATAACACCAGACAGGGAACAGATTAATGGCTCTGGCACCATCTCTGTCCCTGGAGTTCTACGCACTGCACGTCACACCACATTATCTTCACAGCCCTCGGAACTTTTTTTTCTCTATACCAACTCTATCTGCAGCTTTCAAACCCCATCACCACTAAAACACCAACTAGAAAAGGCATTTTTTGTTGCTTCAATTTACCAAAACGTTAAGGCAACGGTGATGTTTCAGGCTTCGAATGATTCACCTGGTTTGCACACATGCAAGAGGCAAAGTGAGGTCTCAGTTATAAGGGGCATATAGTCATGCTGACCACATGAAGGAGGCTTGTAGGCCACATTAAAATTGTAATGGCAAGTCAAGAAATGTGAAAAAAAGCTTTTGTTTTTAGTTAACTGCACCTGTTTGAAAAATCATCAACAGATTTACATATTGAAAACAGGATTTGTCAGTTTTACCTAGAACAGCACAAACAGTCATTGAAAGCATCGTCACCTGAGTGACTAAAGCAAAAATAGAAGTTTATCTAACTTCAACTTACAATGTCCTATTTTCCTTCCATCCAAGTGGTTGCCACTCCAGAGAACTAGAGACAGAAACATAAAAGAAGGAAGTGGCCCGTTTTGATGAGTGCTCTTTGAGATCATTGTGATGCACACACACGCATACTCGCACACACAAATGCATACACACACACACACACACACACCCACACAGATACACACCCGGCCTCTTCCCTGCCTGAGCTGCTTTATCCCTACACCTGTTCAAGCCACCACCAGGGACATTTTAATTTACAGACATTACAATTGTTTGCAAAACTAATAATCTATTAGCCCCCAGGTAGCATACATGTCCACTCTCCTGCCTAGCCAAGGCGTGAAAAATAAAAGTTAAACTCTAGACGGGTACTGTGGAATTATCCTTCATTTTGAACAATGTGATTTTGTTTGAAATTTTTTTTTTTTTTCCGCTTTAATTAATGCGGAATAAGTGAGCGCTAGTTAAAGCTTGCTTTGCTGCCTTGTGTCGTGCTGTAAAAAAGAACGCTGGGAGCAGCAGCGATGCTTTGCCAGCGAGGATTAGTGTTGTATGACAGCTATATGGGATATCTGCAGCACATCTAAGCGTCCTATAAAATTGAGACGCAGCTCCGTGTGTGTGTATGGTAAAACGCGGGGAGTCGAAAAGCTGATTGAATCGCGGTTCTCTCCCTGCCTGACGCACAACATAACAAGTCACAGGAGACGGCGCGCAGAAGCACACTCGGCCGCTGCGCTGTCATAAACGCCATCTCCTTCACACACAAGAAAAGTGGGTGCAGAGGGATGAAGGGAACTAAAAGGGTGGAAAACAAAACGGCAGCGCCTTCCTTACCATCGTCTCTTTTTCTCTTCTCGCCATTGGAGCGGGGGATGCCTAGGATGCCATTGATGGAGTAGGATCCTACGGGATTGTTGGAGGCGCTGGTCACTGGGGGCGACGCTGTGTTGGGAACTAAAGGGAAGAAAATCAAATTTAGTGTGTTTTTTTCCCCTCATTTGTGGATTGTGAGTTTGTGTGTGTGAAGATTGGCTCATTTGCTGTGATTTGCGCTCACCTATGGTGTGGCCGGGCGTGGAGAGCGGCGTGACGGATCCGTCTGGCGATGGGTGGAATTGCTGCTGGACTTTGGTGCGGATAATCCTGGCAAAGTGAACAACAGACACGGATCAATCAGTACCCTTCCCAGTGCATGGAGGTTTGACAGCCGCCTGGACGCTCTGGGGCATTACAACACTGTGCATCAAGTCCATTTATGTCCGTGCATGTACAAGTGCTTCACCGTTTGGGCCGTCGGTAGTCACATATTGAGGCCCTCGGTTACAAATAGCCAATCTTGGGGCTTTAGGGGCAATCTTGCCGCAACTGTGTGAGGCTGAATAAGGGCTGCCCCCTGAGATTGTGGATTCAATCTAGCTGGATTCTGAGGTTAGAAATATGATAAAGTCCCCATACCAGTAAGATGTGATGTGGCGGGAAAGTCTTCATTGCACTTTGGTCTGAATGATCTTGCAAACAAAGCATGAAATCACATCAATTCACCTCAATGATCAGCTTCACTGGCTCTACCTGGCCAACTCCAATCATCTCCCTCTCCTGTTCCCTTCTCTCTCACTCTCTCTCTCTCTCTCTCTCTCTCTCTCTCTCTCTAACCTGATCTTTCACTCCTCTCTTGCCCCGAACTCATCCTTTTTTCTCATCTTTACTCTCCTGTCCAATGTGCTGTCTATTTTACACCACTTGTGTGTGATCTATCACTTCAGCCAGAGTTCTTTTTTGTTCCTCTGTTCTCCTGTACAGTCTGTCCCATCTTTAGGATAACACTCTCTCTCTCTTCTCCCATGTTCTGGTGTAGGACTGGAGGACTGCAGAAGGACAGCACTAAAGCACAATTTGGGATCTATAAATTGTAAACGGTTGGAAAACAACAGTTTTTGACCACAGTTTCACCTGTGCTGCCTCACACAAAATCTTCAAACTTAGTGACAAACCCAGAGGATTTACAGCTCTTTTACCAACATAGTTAGCAGGGATCCCGCAGGTTTAGCAATAGCTTATGGCACATGATTATATGACACTAAACCAACACCATAATCTTTTGAGTGACAGGCGAAAGTGTGATCGTTGAATAACAGATGGTGCCGCGCAATGACAAAGATGCCACCTCGAAGGCACCTTGTTGGAAAACCGTGACACAGGCAGATTTTCTCAGAAACATCGACACCTCCAACCAGGAACTCAGACAGCCACGGGGTTAAACTTCCTGAAAGTCCAAAACGGACATCCGATGCTCCTCATTCCCCTCACTATCCCGTGTCCTCCCCTCCTCCAGGCAGGGCAACAAAGGCTAGCAGCCTCCTCCAGAAAACCCACATCAATATTTTATTTGAATTTCTAACATCTCGCCACAACAGTTATCTGACCTCCTGGCTCAAGGGAGACTCATAAATTCAAGGACTTTGTTTCAAGTCTGCGTTGTTGATATTGAATAAGCAATTTAGACAGGCCGGTTAACGACTTTGGTGTTCGGGTGTGGTGGAAAAAAAAAGATACATATCCCCACAGAAAGAATAAAATGTGGATCAATGCGATTGAAAGTCGCTCAGGGTCCCGTGGGCGCGCCGCAGGCCGTGCACGGAGCCTTCTCTCTGCAGCAGCAAAACAAAGAGTAACCCGGTCTCTGTGTAATCTTTAATAATTCATGCAGGAAAATGTGTTTACAGCCAGGACATCCTCTTCAGTCAGAGAGCAGAGGTCGGGCCCTTAACCGCAGAGACCACCGGGGGTCCATCGAGCCCCCCCCTCCATCTCCCTCTCCACCTGCCTGTTCTTGTACTTCTATTCCATTCCTTCCCTTTTAACAGCACAGCACAGCACAAATTCTAATCTACAAAAACCAGGTTATTTCTCTGAATTCAGACTAGAATGCAGGAGAGTGTAAAGAGCCTTCAGCGCAAATCTATCCCATACACATTCAAACAGTTTGTGATGAATTTAAAAAAAAGCTTTGCCACAAGGTTTAAGTTAATGATTAATGCAGACTAGTTTAATTTCAAA
The DNA here is from genome assembly GCA_000180735.1 of Tetraodon nigroviridis. Lineage (NCBI taxonomy): Eukaryota > Metazoa > Chordata > Actinopteri > Tetraodontiformes > Tetraodontidae > Tetraodon > Tetraodon nigroviridis. Next base: position 920,279 of record CAAE01014563.1, read on the forward strand.
CAGCGAATCGGTGTTAAATCAGGTTATGAAAAACAACACTTTTAATTATAGACTCCTTGTTTCATGTGGGACTGAAGTCCGAGGAAACTTGTTGCTACACCGTCCTCCCCACCACAGCCAGATTTGTCCCCATTTTTGGGTGAAAGATTCACCCACTCCCGCATTTAGCTGGACTCTCCTCAGCTCATTAAAATGTAATGCCAATGACCGACTCTCTGGAACAGTGCCTCCTAACCAAAGTTCAGCACTGGCGGGGGTAGGGGGGGGGGGGGGGGTCATTGCGCGCACACGCACGGGGAGCTTGTCCAGGTTCCGCTTCATGTGGAAACACCGAAGACCCATGAAGCGGCAACTTAAGCTCTTTTTAAAGGACAGAAGCAGCTTTTGACCTTAAATTATTGTCAGTTTGCTTTAGCCATATTTTGTCAAATATTCACCGCGTTAACTGCAAAATGTTAATATGATGTCACCTTCTAAATGAGCCAATAATTCTGTAGTTTACCATTACCTATAAATAATTTCGTTGTATTCAGGATCAGTTCAAACGCATTCTGCCTAAAAAAGTGCGAGTCGCGCCACGTTCACCTCTGCGCTGCAAGGGGCGAATAAAGAGGCTGTCGCAGTGTGGTCCGCGCATTGAACGACTTTGTTGGCTATTTCCCTTTGCTTCTGGATCTGGTTACGCGGCATCGATCGGTTTTTATCGAGACAGATGTGAGTCTTCGCGGCTCCGGGCTGCGCCCCCCCGCGCTGGCTGCGTGGCGGAGGGCCGCACATGGTGATTGAATTGCACATGTGCGACCACCCGTCTGGAAATGACCACAGTTTGTCCTAATATGTGAAAATGAAGCATATATTTGCCCATTTTCTGGATCTGATTACCTCGCAGACTTTTTTTTCCCCTTCATTTGACAGATCTAGAGACGCGCGACGGGACAATGTGCCTGATTTTCTAACGCTGACGGTTCATTTTAAGCATTGATTTCCACGTACCTGTTGATGGATGAAACGCTGGGGACGGTGTCGTTGTCGCAGACGCCCTCGGCCAGTAGTCGGTCTCTTATCTCCCAAGCAAACATGGTTGGATTTTGGCGCTTGTATTCAGCTATTTTATCCACCACTTTCGGAGTCGCGACCTTTGGTTTGGAGCCACCGATGACCCCTGGTTTAATGCTGCCGGTCTCATAATACCTGCATGGGGACAAATTGGGCGTTCATTAACGGAAACAGAAATGTCCAAACTTACAGAAAGTGCATGGCTAAAGATTGTTGTGAGTAAATGTATTTTCTTAAACCTATGCCTAATATTATTATTGCTTTTTTGAGTAATAAAGCTCTCGATGCTAGAAGGGGGTATATTAGGGGAAAATATTAATTAAAAATATAAATATTGAGACGGACAGGTGAAAAAAAAAATAGATTTTAGCCGCAAAAACACACTTGGAGCTAATTTAAAGTCTCTAAGACTTTACAGCAGCATGCACAACATGCCACCACGACCTATACTGGCAAATGTTGGTGACAAACATTCAGTGTGTGTGGAAGGAAATACCTCTGAAATGCCTTCTGATAGCTGAAAAAAATATATTTCAAAATATTATCTCACAGCGTTTGTGCTTGGAATTAAAAATGATGCTGACCTAAAAAAATCTGGTCATAAATTATGGAACTGCCCGGTAATATTTTATTTCTCTCTATTTTGTTTATTGTTTACTTAATATTTTTCTTATTTTAATTTTTTTTTTTCAAATTTACCTAAAAGTATTTTGTAAAACTGGGGACTGCACTGCTTGTAAATTTTTTTCGCCACTTTTTTTTTTTTTTTTTTTTTAGTTTAGAACGCGGTAAACACCTCAAAATCTCTATTTTACGATCACTATTTTCGGTCGCCGAGCTCCAGGTGATGGATAGAAAATCTGGGACGCAAAATTGCTGTTTTCAAGCAAAAAAAAAAAAAGAAAAAAAAAAAAAGATGACCTGCCTTTCTAAGCGATGGCCGAACGCAGCTAAAGATTGATGTTTGACACACATGCGGGCCCTGGTGATCGTGGATCCCCCTCCTTTTACCTGCCGAGGATTTTGCTGAAACAGCCGTAACTTACCCGTAGCTGTTTGGAGAAGTCGCAGGGCCGGACGCCCTGGTGGGCCAGCCCCACGATCCGCTGCCTCACCACGTCCGGGAGGGGTCTGCCGTTCACAAACACCCCGCCGAGCTGGTTCACACCGCCGTGCCCCGCGTGGGACAAAACAGCAACACAAGGGGAGCATAACATTACACACCTGCAGAGCTCAACTAACAGTAGTCATGGAAGTAAACCCGATAATCATAATAATAATAATAATAATAATAATAGTGAGGGGGCAAATAATAATGTAAAACATTTCAATAAATGTCAGAAATGAAAACAAAAAGTGATCTAATCTTAACATTTTAGGTTTTAGAAATATTTATGTGGACGACTGCAGCCTAACACATGTCGCGGATATTACGTTTCCATCTGTTTAATTTTCTTTTTACAGTTATTCTAAATAATTAAAATGAGCTTTGATAACTCATATTACAAACGCGATGGTGCGAATGAGGGGGGGTTTAAATAATTTACTCACAACCCGGCTCTTCTTTACACATCTCGTATGCATTATTTTTACAAAAAAAATATTCAGTTTACCTAGTTTTTTTTTTGATAAACAATGCGAGTCAGTAACGTGACGCCTTCACGTCAATTTACACACAATCTTCCGTTGTTTCTTCTGTCATTTCACAGGCAATAAAAGCTTTGTATTTAAATTTAGAAGGTTTGGAGGGCTGGAAGTAGATGTGTGTCTTTCTTTTTTTTTTAAATTTAGCACCAGAAATCCAACTTCAATGAACTCTTCACTTCCCGAAATAAGAAAAAAAAAACAACCCCAAACCTTTAACTAAAAACGTATTTACTATTTACTTACGTAGAAAATAACCCGTTTTTAAAAACCTGTTATAAAATTTTAAACCTACTAATCCAATCCGGGATATAAATAAAAAAAATAGGACGATTAAACAGAAAATAGTTGAAATGATTTAAAATCTCTAAAAACTGTTTGCTTGAGTACTAAAACGTTAGAAAAGAAGCTTCTGCAGCATGTCTGGATATTTATCACGCAAACTAGCCAGCCCACTGTTTAAAAATCCACAAAAAAAGAAATTAAAAAAAAAAAAAGAAACCCACAACACGGGCATGCTGTTGTGCGTGAACTTCTTCACTATACTCACGGTGCATCGACGAGAAGGGGTCTGCTTTGCAGTGAATATCCATGGGATAGCAAAGGAAAGAAAGGTAGTCGACTGAGGTCGCCGTTTCGCCTCTGTGGTGCAGCTTTAAACGAGTAAAAAAAAAAAACAACCAAAAAACCCCAACGAGAGCACACGCACAGACGCGCACACCAGGGTTTATGTTTGGGTGTAAAGCAGTCCGTGTCGGGGAAAGTCCGCGGGCTGCAGCAGCGGTGGACTTCTTGGCGCAAAGCTAAGTTTTCCTCCTGAGCTCAGAAGTGTGCGGCGGGGCTGTCAGGTGCGCAGCGTGACCCGCGCGTCTGCAGAGCGCACCGGCCGAAGCAGCATTGACTCGGAGCGGGTCACTGCTCCTGTGTGCGGGACATCGCGAGCAAACCAAAACAACAGCGGCGTCCAGGGGTCCGCCAGGAAATCTGCGGTGGACAAATCCTTTTCCTCCGACGGCGCGCAGGACCGCTGGACTGTGGGGTCTGACCAGGTTACCGGGGCGGGGATGACAACAACATGGACGCGACGAGGCTGAGCGCTGTGTGTCCCCCTCTCTCCCAGAACGGGCTGTGCCAGAGCGAACTTTTGGGCTGAGAATGAAACCCCTCTCCTTGTGTGTCTGTTTCTAAAAGATGCAATACAGCAGTTAAAAAAAAAAAATAATATTAAAAAGAGGGGGGGGGGGGTGGTTGAGGAAGGGGTTAAATAATAAATAAATAAAAATATTTCATTGCTTACAAATTTTTTCTTTTTTACAAAAAATTAATTTTTTAAAAAATTTTTTTATTTTAAAAATTAAAAAAATTAATATAAATTTTTTTTTAAATTAATAATAAATAATTTTTTTTTTTTTTTTAATTTTTAATTATAATATTTTTTTTTTTTGACCAGTTACCGGGCGGGAGACAACACATGAGGGACGAGGTGACGTGTGGATCCCCTCTCCCCAGAACGGTGGGCCAGAGCGAGCTGGGGCTGAGAATGAACCCCTCTCCTGGTGGGCTGTGGCTGCAAGGCGGCAGTCCCGCACTCGCCCCCACCCCCCCCGCCGTGCCGCCGCCCCAACTACTACCACAACCACCTCCCACCTACCTCCATCCCACAGATCCCTCGCATAGAGATGGATGACTTGTCAGACAAAGGCAATAGATTCCAACACTTTGTGATTCGCCCACGTAAAAACCTGCAGCTCAAATGAGGAGGTCCCTGCATCCGACAGCCAGGAAGGGGAGGGAGACGGAATGGGAAATGATGAGACTTTGGGGGCGAGGAATCAAGGAAATTAAAAACAGGCCGTAGAAGAGAGGTAAAGCGCTGTCAGGCTGGTGCAAGTTGTGTTCTATCCGCTGTTTTCAGATGGAGGGCTAACAGTTCAAACTTCAGAGTTAGTCCAAAGGGGACGACTTTCCATGGTGAACAACACGGGACGACTTCTAGAGTACTCGAAAGTCCCAACCAGGACTTAAAAAATACACAGGACTAACCAAGAGAATTATCACAAGTTAAAAAAAAAAAAAATCACAGTTAAACGGAGATGTCTTTAGAGTACTAGATGTTTATTGTAAAATGATATAAATATAAGAGGAGAATAAACGGAATTACGGTTTTGAAATAATAACATTCTTATGGGGATTTTTAGGAGCATGCATTTTGATTTTTGAAGCTGTATTTGGCGTCGTTGGCCTTTCGGGGCTTTTAAACAGGGGGAAAAAAAAAATAAAATCTAAAAATCAAATATCAAATACAGCTTCATTAAAGAGAAGCAGACAAGGGCTTCTGCGTTCCCAAGGTGTTAGCTATTAGTCTGCAGAAAGAGAGTCAGCCAGCGGGCCATCATCATCACCGCGATCATCATCACTCGCTCGCTGACTCTGCGCAGCATCGCTCTGTAGATGGCGCAGTGGGCACACAGGCGCCGCGCACGGAGCCGGCGGGGAGACGGCTCTCTGCGGCCGCCGCCGCCGCCGCCGCACACCGGGTCAAGGGTTACGCTGTAAACCTACTCCAGCTGAATTACACACTCTTAATCTCTTCCTGTCGAACTCAATCCGACAGGGGGAAAATGGAGGAAAAACACCAATTTAAGGAAGAATAATAGGCTTAATAAGGAAAATAACCTCGTCCCTCTTGGGTGGAAGAGTTTAACTCAGAACGTGCGCAGAACTGAGTGCGCAGATATGAAACAGGTCCACAGGTTTGGACCCGTTTCCAAATGTTTATAAAAAAGTTTCACTGTTGTATTTAGAATGAAATATCATTCGATTTTATTCATTGGGCCACAACTATTGCTGATATTAGTAATATTAATTATAAAAACACTTGGCTTTGGAGACTTCCCTCTCAGTTCTGGCTGCCCTTTGAGCAAGTTTGAGGACGATTCCGCTTTTTGTTTCTATTTTTCTCCTCTCCGTTTTTTCCTAGGGGAGGGAGCTTCTGGTACAATATGTAGCACCATGGGCTGTAATTTCACACGTCAGTGCACTTTTGCCCTAAAGCTGCTGCTATTTCCCCCCACAACACCCCGATTTGCCCCCGTACCTCTGCGCGCCGCTATGACGTCCTGGTGTCACGGAACTACAGCGAAAACAAACGGTATAATAATTAAGAAAATGTTAGTCCTGACTTCTCCCCTTTTAAAGGCTCGGCTGCGGAGGACCTAATGCGATTATTGTTTTCGATTTTTTTTTTCAGTGCACACAGTAAAGAGTCTTGCATAGTTACCGCAAACACTTTCGGAATATAATTCAGACATTACAAAATTGCCAAAAAATAGGTTGTCTGACCGTCTGACCGACTATTTAACAGGTCAAGGTTAAATTTAGGGCCATATAGCTTACAAAAACCTTCCATAAATAATGTAAACGATTAAAAATAATGACCTTTAAGGGTAAAACTACAGACAGGGAGGGGCAGGCAGGTGGACCTACGCGCACAAAATTCCTGAACTATTATTGCAACGCAGGACTGTGAAGCAACGGCTACAGTTGAAATATGATTTTTATTTGCCACCATTCACCTTTTTTTTCCGCGCTTTTTGTTATGTTATAGTGATCATTTTGACAGAGATCGACCAAATTTCTCACCCCAGTAATAAATAAAACAAATAAAGAAATAAATCCACCACTGTGTTGTGCTTGGGGGTCCCTGGTAATACCTCCCAATGATCTGGAGTCTCCTGACACCCTGGGCCATATGTGCAGCCTCTGCCAAACTGCAGGCTCTCAGCTGCGTCCTTGGGTCGCTTCTACTCGTGCTTTTGTACGGACAGCAGATGGATATCAATTTGACTCCATCCTCCAACACCGTCGCTGATTGATTTTGTACTTGCTTTTAATTTTGCCATAATTAATTAAATCATTACGAACGTTTTCCATTGATCCTCCCCCACCCACCCACCCTTCCGCAGAGAAAAACCGCAAAACAAAACCGAGAGGTAAATTAGGTGATCTCTACTGTTAATAAAAGCTCATAAGTGAGATTAAAAATAAATTTAAATAGGAATAATAATAATAATAATAATAATAATAATAATAATAATAATAATAATAATAATAATAATAATAATAATAATAATAATAATAATTTGTTGTCATACATAAAAATAAAGTTGCAAAAACAGAACGTGATGGGAGCTGCAGCCTCTTCTCACCTGCAAATAAATGTTTCCATTAGTATGAGGCGGAGGTGGAAATCCTTACCTGATCGACCAGCGCTCTGAGGCATGGCTCTCCCTTGTCTAATGGTGCGTCTACCCGACGCAGCTCAGTAGATCCGCGCGGCCTCTTGCGCTCCCTCCCTGGCTGGGCGTCGCGCCTCTCACCGCCGGTCGTCAGAATCTTTGACCGATCATCCAAAACTAAACGGTTTAGGCGACAACAAAAAGCGGAAGCAACCCTGCTCCAGTGAACTAGGGTTTGATAAAAAAAAAAAAAAAAGAATGAAAGAAAAAGGGAAATAAAAAATTAAGGAGAGACTGAATGAACGTGCAAATATTTGGATTCATGAGAGGGAGATTCGGTCTGACTCAGGAACAGCCACTTAAAAACACAATATTTACAATTTAAGGGTTTCAGTGCAATGTGTTACATGTTTTTAGGAAAACTTTTTTAGACATGTTGATTGAGTTCAAGAGACATGAACAAAAACAGGAAATTTAAATTACAAATATATTTAATACTATAAAGAATCAGTGTACAAATCATGACTTTGAGGTGCAGGAAAAAAGTTAGAATAATAACAATAATGGAAAATATGTTATAAATGTTTTGCTCTAAATTAGGAAAAATCTGTTTGCATGTCTTTGCACACACACAAAGACAAAAAAATAAAAGACAAAATTAAAAAGTGATTATTTATTCTGAGGTTTTTATAGCTTGAAGTGTTTATTTTCTTATTGAAATTTGCTTTAAATCTCTCTTTCTCCTGGACACTCGGCTCAGCTTGGTCGCTCCCAGCCACATAAAGGAAACTTTGCCTGTGTGTTTAACAGTGTGAGAGAATGCAAAAAAGTATAAGTGAGAGAATAAAACTTAGTAACTGGAACATTAACAGACGAATGACCACTAAAAATGCAATATTACAATATCCACAAAAACGACAGAGCGTGGTAAAGCTATAAAACCCAACATTAAAAGGATATAGCTTCTCTATTGGCTATTTAACAAACATTTTGTCTTATCAGTCTCTTTACAGTGCTTGAAGATCAGAAATGGCAAGAATCCACTGGACCAGGACCTATTATGGATATTATAAAATCCTTCATATTTAGCTTAAAATACTCGGCACCTTCTTAAAATGGCATTCAGAGAGGCTACTTTTGCACTGTTGATTGTGCTTTTAAAAACAGGCCAACAGCTGTTACTGGATACTTTTTTTTTTTTTTAAGAAATGCGTTTGAAACTGACTAAACAACGTCAATAATATCCAGTAATGCTGGCACCCCTATTAGCAATGCGATTCCTGTGTGAGCGCTGACTCTGCCTTTCGGAATTTTGCTTGTATTAATGGTTCTGATCAGTGTTTTCCTCCCTGTTCTGTTGAGGCGACATGCTGGGTGTCTGCAGGAACATCCAAATAGGAGGAACCCAGCTCCAGGAGCCTAACTGGTCATAAAGCTGTGTGGGCCGACAATAATGGAGCCTAAGCTCTTCTCCCAGACACACACGGGCATCTGCAGGAGAGGCAGATTGGAAATTGAGAGAGAGAAGTCATTTTGGTTGGACGGTGCTGTTGGCAGGGGATCTAACAGCAGAGTCCATTAGATTGGTCAGTGGCATCCACTCTGTCCAGGACTGCCAGGGGCTGAACAGGAGTGTTTGTGTGTATGTGTGTGTGTTGGGAGAGTGTTCATGTTCAAGCATTTACCTTTAAAACCCCTGACTTCCTGTCAGACAGTTCTCCCTGGCAGTTCCACCCGTCATCCTCAAAAACACACTCTGCCACCCCTCCTCTCCTTTTTCATCCCTATAAAAAATAGTGCCCCACTTGCTCACTGGCTGAACATTAAGTAAAACCCTTTCCTTCCCCAAATCCCATCTCTCCCTGGCAACACCTCTGTTCTCTTTCCCGCAAATCCGCTGTGCCCAACACTGGTCACACACACAGTTTTGCACCTTTCCAGATCTTAATAATTACACACACACACTGGTGTTGATGGTGACAGAAATGGATGGCCAAAAGAGGACAGAAAAGGGACAATATGCTTCCCGCTTCGGTGTCTGGGTGGTTGGTTGGGAATCTGGGCTGAGCCACAGCCAGCATCATCATCATCATCATCATCATCATCATCATTGTCAGCAACAACAACTCCTGCCAGCTTTTCATATTTAAAGCCAGCGGAGGTTTAATTACCAAATGATGACAGTGTCATATGGCACCAAGATGGCGCTGAAGGAACACATGTACCGCACATGTGGCTGCCTCTTTGCCCGTCTCTGTGGCACGCCGTTGTCTGTGAGAAAAGTGTAAAACACATTCTGACGTGGGTGTGTGGGATGAAGAAAGGTGGAGAGCGGACAGGAGACGCCGTGGAGGGAATAAAACCCTGACAGTAAAACATCTGTAATTTGTAGTCCCCCCCAGTATTCAATGGATGCTCATGGATTAAAGATTAAAATCTATTGTCTTGACAGATGGGGGAGAGAGAGGGTGAGGAGAGGGACAGTCATGCACATCCCATTTCCATTTGTATATGAGCAGCACAGTTCGGCTAATCACAATGAAAAAATAAGCTGTCTCCTCGCCTCACTCTGGGCAACGCCACCGTGAGCTTCCTTTCCAGCTGTGGAGACATTAGAGACAGAGGAATCATCCTGCGTCGGCAGCCCACAACGAGTGTTTGTTTATTATTATTCCAGCGGGGGAACGGAAAAAAGGAAGAAGAAGAGCTGTAATCAGCTGATGGGAATGGCAACGCCGGCTCCCACCTTCCCCAAAAACATCACGGCAGCTGTGAGCAAATGAGTTGCTTAGGTGCCGTTCCTGACGGGGAGACGGAGCGCTGTAGTCGGAATTCAAGGCTCACAAAAACAGGAGGATAAATAGAAGTTGATAGGAATTAAAATAACTGATTGTTGGATATATTTATAATTATTCTGCAAGGAGTCAGATGCTGCAAGGATGGGTTTGTGTTTAGTGTGTGTGGTCTGTGTGTGTGTGTGTGTGTGTGTGTGTGTGTGTGCATGTGAGTAGGGGTAATGGTCTGGTGGTCAGTGGAGTGAAGCAGACCACCTGAGAGTTGTTTTTGGGCATTAGTGTGCTCTCTCTCTCTCTCGCTCTCTCTGTATGTGTGTGTGATATATGACACTGGCCATCTGAAGGAGGTGCCTCGCTCTCTCCCTCTCCCCAAGCTGCATGAAAGGGAGCCGGGAAGCCCGATGAATTAAAGCCTCTCTTCAATAAAACATCAGAGTCTTTCAGTAACACACGCTTGAGATGCCCCAGTAATTGACTTTTGGACTTTAGGATTTACATGAACCCTCCAAAAGCAGCTTACCTGTGCAGCGATGCCCCTTGAGTCTGCATCCATTCCCCACTGACATGGATTTCCATAAACTCTTGCAATGGTTTTTTTCTCCCCTTCATCTTTTTGTTAAATTTTTTTTTCCATTTGAGATAAATGCTAAGCTATCCACTGTAGATAATTTGATGGATTTATTGGAGTGTTTAAATTTATTTATCTTGAATGAGGAATCTGGCTGGATAAATGTTAATCCAGTCATGTTTGGCACAGTCATATTATTTTAGTCAGCCAGCGTGTTCGACTCAATGGCTGCTTGCTTAGCTGCGGAATTAAGAAATGTATTTTCATTGTCTTGATTTTATTACTGCTACTACTATTAGTACTACATACTTGCAGTTTATAGTCCTCATTTCATTAGTTTTTACATCAGGTTACCATGTGAGTCTACACATAAAGCTATTTTTACTATTATTATTTAGCAAAATCTTATGCACTTTGTCTCACAAATCATCCTTAATGACTACAAAATAAATCCAAAATGAAACATTTGGGTTTATGGATGACAAAAAACCCAGTGATACTTCAAAAAAATCCAACTCTAAATAATGATGAATACAGAAATCTGTCTGAAAGACACGGCGATGAAAAAAGTTACGGATTTTCTTCTACAGCACATAAACTCTTTAACAAGATGGAGAAAGTGGGATTGAAGGGAGATCTGTGGGAGGGGCAGTGTAGCCTAGCAGATTTAATTAATTACTGCATATTAAAATGTTTGTTTACAGAAGTGAGCAGCTACAAGAGGTCTGATGTTAATTAATTTAAGGCGTACATCCCACCAGCCTCAGCGACGTGTCACAGGCTGCAGAGTTAGTCCCTTTGGCGGAGACTCCGTCTCATTGGATATCCATCAATTGCTGTGAGGTGTGGGAGGAAAAGATGTGCGCACACAAATTAAACTCAGTGTTAACATGATTGCATATTCAGATTTCTAATTAGCAAAGCAAGAGGAAATAGTGAACTGGTTGAGGATTTTGTGGTGCATCAGAAAACAGAGCAGCCGAAGCATGCCAGTTTGTCTGCGAAGCGTGTCCACAGTTTCTTTTTCCTGATTAAAATGACTGAATCTGCTGCTTTGACACTGTGCTAAGCAGCTCAATACAACTGCACTAGTGGATAGCAAAAGGATTCCACTGATGACTACAGACAGAACTGGTGTATTTCTGGTCTCCTGAGGTTCCTCTTGGGACAATGATGTATCTGGCCTCCTTCAAGGTCAACTGGACTGAGTCCAGAACATCACTTGCAATCAGTATTGTGGGTAAAGGGGGCCCAGCAGAACACATCTCCAGGTAAATACTTCACCCTGGAGCCCACTGTGGTGGGGGGAGAAAGGCCTGCATGGCTCATTGCCCCGTTAAAATCAAACCACAAGCAGGTCTGATGCCTGACACTGCAGTGTCTTTAGACGGAAGGAAGGGAAAAACAGACACAGATGAAGCAAGAATAAATAAATAATTTTATCAAGAATAAAACCCCCAAAACCCAACAAGGTCTGAATGTCAACAGCTGGTAAAGGTAAGAGTCTATTTGCTGCAGGAGAGAGAGTGAGAGTTGTTCACTCAGGTGGGGAATGCCGTATTTGTACAGATGCATGTAATTATTTCCCTTCTCAGAGTCATTATTAGCCTTGCCCGCTGCACTGGCGGTGGCTAAAAACCCTTACACCAGTGTACCGTTCCAGTGTAGCAATCGAACATGTGTTCCCTTCAAACAGCTCTGATGATGATTATCAGACCAGAAAACCAAAAAAGGGCCGGACCCCCCAACCCTCCTTTACACACAAACACACACATGCACAAATACACATACTCTATCTATCTATCTATCTATCTATCTATCTATCTATCTATCTATCTATCTATCTATCTATCTATCTATCTATCTATCTATCTATCTATCTATCTATCTATCTATGTTGTTTCACACACTTTTTACACCCAGCAGTGATTTCCTCAATCGAGATCTTTGAGTTTCACAATATAAACCCCACAGCTGGAACTCAGAGGCTAAAGAAAGTGGCAGATGCTCTATGTGTGTGTATGTGTGTGTGTGTGTGTGTGTGTGTGTGTGTGTGTGTGTGTGTTTTGTGTGAACTCCTACTGTAAGTAGGATTTGAAGAATTGGCACAGTCATCTGAGCAGCGCTGCTCATCTCTCACAAACAAATGAAGGCCTAGAGCCTCAAAGTGAGATTGATATCTCTTTCTGAACTTTGCTAGGAATATTCTGAATATAGAGAGGGCTGCCATGGTCCCAGGGGTTCCAAAGGGCGCCTCTTCGCCCCACCTCGATAGCAACAATTACAAGAAAAAAAAAAAGCTCTGTCTTTTGTGGCCATTAATATTCACTCATTCATCCTGTGCCCTGGCAGCTGAAATGTCAACAATCACGACACAATAGATGGAGCAGGAATTCACTTTGTATGAAATGGGGTTTGGAATTAAAAGAGAAGAAACCCCAGTTTTTCTCTGGACGGGAGGCTGAGCCATACATTTCACTTAGCGACTGAAAACTTTTCAATTTGTGCGACAGATCTTCACCAGAAGCATGACCATTAAATAGGTCAAGGATGGGTGTACCCAGGATACATTGCTCACACTAAAGTTGGGAGCCTGTATGCGATCTTTCACACACAAGCAAACGCTTGTGGGAGGGTTTGAAGACAAGCAAACAGTAAGCTGAGCAGATATATGAGATGCGGTTGCCTAAAGTGACAGCAAATGTTGCAGGAACGTGGCTCAACTTCTGTCAAACTTGAGTGGCTCTGGCTGGAAACGCCATCTAAACTGGAAAATCCAACCAAAGACACCACGCAGTCCTGAAGCCAGCTTAGTCATAGGAAACAGATCCCTTTGGTAGGATTCATCATGGCAGAATATAACGATTATCTCTGCTCTAGCTGATTTTGCCCGCCCTCCCCCCTTTCTCCACCACCTTTCTCTGCTCCAGAGTCACTGACCTGCTCCTGCATGGGTCACAAACTAAGCAAAAGTTTATGACATTGAGACAACAAGGGCCCAATGCCTCTCTGTTGAAACCTCACCTCTCCTCCAAACATGGCACCGCCTGGAGGATCAATACAACATGCTAATATGTTTTTAATCACGAGCAGTGGATGCTGCGCTATCTGCCATGTTCATGGATACACAGAGCTGCTCAAAGCATGTTTCTATGCATCGGTCAGTCTTCTCCACTGTGTCAATATTCATTTGTTTCAGTTTGCTGCTATGAAAATATTAAATCCTAATACTTTCCCCTTTCAAATAGTATCAGAATCTCACATTCTAGTGTTTCACAAATACTGTAAATGGCCTAAGCACACAACGCTAATACCTTCTAGCTTCACCTTAGAAAGATCTCCCCCAGAACAGTAAATCACTCATAAAATGGCAACAAAAGAAGCTTTTGTCATAAAATAATAAATATCTTTGGTCCTGACCTCCCTTTTGGCCCCTCGGCTCCCCCAGCTGAGGGCCAGCGCAAGTCTGCAGTCCCCGCTTAACAACGGGCAGGCGTAACACACTGGCTCGCCATTGTGGGGTCTTTGTCTTCATTCAGGGGGAGATGAAGTTCTTGCCACCACCTTTATCAATCACGGAGGGGCTCCAGCTGTTCCGCAGACTTCGGTCGGGGCTTCAACAGCCGGTCTAACAAATTGCCTGTGAATGGGAAGAAGGGACCCCCACTGCACACAAAAACAACATTTGCATCAACGCACACGCGCAGCCATAATGTAATGCACGGACCACTGCGGCGTCACCGCTATCATTGCATTTTTAAAACCATCGTTAATATCTACACTTTTACCGCAAAAATACTTCCTGTTGTTCACGACTGGTGACAAATGGGTTCTGTTTCGAAGACACAAACAACCCTGCTGCCTGCTCGCTGCAATTACAGGATGGATTTACTCCCCGACACTGACATCATCTTGCTGCAAGGAATCTGAGGCGGCCGCACTTCCGGACTGGAACTACGTCCAATTACATCTTAATGAATGAAGTGCCTCTGCTTTGATTCACATCAGAGTTTTCAGGATAAAAACATCCCAACTGTCAGAGATCAACTGGCCCGAAGAAGCAAAGAATTATGTCTCTTTGTTTGCATGAAGGATCTGTTGGTTTTTGCAGAAATGACAAGTTGTGTGTCAAAAATAAAGATAGATGGACATACAAATTAGCTGTTCTCCAAGGTCAGAGAGGGATTGCGTTGCTACTCTCACGTGCCGCCGTGTCAGAGCCGTCTGCACTCTCACTTTTTCATCATATTCTGCACATCAACAAAACAGCGGGAGAACGGCGTGGAGGAGACAAAGAGAAGAGGAACCAAGAGATGAGAAGGAGGAGAAAGAGTGAGCGAGGGAAACAAATTGATTGTTTGGTGGATAGATCAGTCATAGTCATCCTAGGCGGATGGATGAATGTCTTTGATGGCTGCTGCAGGTTCAGGCAGGGAGAGCGGCTCAAAACAAGAGAAATTGGTTTGGGCCCTCAGGAGGGGAATCAATGCGCGAGGGGCATGTAAGCGCTGCACTGAACGCTGGGTTTGTTCGTTGGGGGGGGGAGGGGGGGGGGTTAAGGGGGGGGGGGGGGGTTCTGAGGGGATTCTGACAGTTGAATTATCTTTGTAAATGTAAAAATTTAGTTTGTTTACAACAGAAATTGCATTTTGGATTATTACATCAGATATAATTAAATTAAGAGGACTTGTACGGCTAAAGTATAGAGACTAGAATAGAGGTTTGTTTCTGAAAAAGTGTGTATCAATAAAACCTCTGACAGATGCCAGTTTTCTCCCTAAAAAAGATAATTAAATGTGCACGTACAGAGCCAAAACTACTTGACATTTAGATCAAAAAGGCACAGATTAAAACAACAACAACAACTCTCTGGATATCCACTTGTTTTAATTATAAAGCTGCTGTTTGAACAGTGACACCAGCAGCAAGGGCTGCTCGTTATTGTTTTTGCCTTCCTTGGCCTCACTCATGATGCCAGTAATAGAGTTTTACTAATTTATTAGTGTCTATTTGCAGGATGGAAACAAAAATCAGGCTCCCACACTCATTAAGGGGGCTATTTTAACTTGAGCAGTTATGATTTTGTTTTTTTCTGCCAGACAGTATTTTTGAATGATGATGTAACCGATTCTCGAGTCAAGTGTGCTGTGGTAATGAGTCATGTGACAACTCCTGGGGTTTTCTCCTAACTATCCAGGCAAATGTCAGCGGTCTACCCCCCATTCCCTTTGATGACCTATTAAATATTATGAGGGCCCCCTCCTGCGTGCATTGTAGATCCACTCATATCAAGATGGTGTTTAATGCCCATGAGACAAACAACAGGCAGATTAAAGCTATTACACCCTGCTGCACTCCCACGTTCATATAGCAAACTGGTGCTTTGATGACTTGTTTAATAGTTTTGTGACTTTAAAACAGTGTTAGTGGTGATAAAAAAGCGGTAAATGGCTTTTGAGAATTTCTAACGAAAGGAAATCTGCTGACCTCTTGCACGGCTCTGTCAGATGTACAGGACCACCTCCCTCTGATCCAGCAAGTTGTTATTAATAAAGCCACTGAAATCTAATCAGCTTCATCTACTGCTTGTCAGACAGACATTTTATTATGACAGATGATTATTTTAATCTCAGCCAAATGGCAGGCTTCAAATACCCGGGGGATGGTCATTTTCTGGCTTGTGCGTCAAGTATAGGGAGCTAATTATACCCTGATCTGAGTAAGAATAACTTCTCATTTTTGAGAATAATGGGAGAGAAATGCTATAGATTAATAGCACTATTTATCTTTTTTAACTTTCCTGTTCTCTCTCTTGCGATAGCAGCCCTCGCCAAAGAAAATCTCCATAAAATGAAATTAAAGTCATAACTTAATAGGTTGTTAAAATTTCTGAATGCATATCACTTCTTTTTTTGCGACGCAGTAAATTTAGATTGAAGTTTGTAACGTTCAAAAAATTTTGCAGGAGTTTTTTTTGTTTTTTTTTTTTTAATGGTGGCAGAGTGGGGGGACGTACATCTCTGTCAGAAGTGTGTTTGCTATTCCAATTTTATGAAAGGCCAGATTACCAGGCCGAATGCTGACAGCACCTTTGCTCTCAACCATATCTTTCTCCAGAGAGATTTGGTGTCTGGGGTGGTTTTTTCTTGCCTCCTGCTCACCACATCCTGTCTCATTAGAGGCAGAAGGGGACAGAGAGAGCACCAAAGCAGGTAAGATGAACAGAAGTGAAGGAAAGAGAAAGCCTAATAGAAGCAGAGAGTTCCAGCATGCCAGGAAGAGTGGGAGGGGTTTCTTTCTCAAGGTCAGCGGCCAAATGTATTTTTTTCCCTGGAAGTTACAATGAAATTTTACTGAGTACTTTGCTCTGATGATGAGAGAGATCAGTGGCAATAAATCTATCTTGCCATTTGGTTGCCTGTGATGAACCGTTTATTATGACGCCTTCAAGGACACGGCATGGTGTTTGTATGATAGTGCTATTCTACGTGATGATATCCATTTCATTGTGCCATATAACACAAATGAGGGAATTAAGAATAAAACAGCCCAGTGCTGAGAAGGTCTAGCTTTATTCATAGCTATCTAATGGGATATGTACAGTAAATGTCACATGATATTTGTGATACCCTTGTCCTGGTTTTATTGTTGAGGTTAAAATGTTGATGTTGCATTGCTTTCACAAAAGCACCAAGGGCATTTGAAAAAAAAACAAAAAACAACCTCCTCCTTTTCCCTAAATCAGTATTATTTGTTTTGTGTATTTGGTGACGTCCTGTGAGCCGGCAACACGATTTTAATTCCATGAACATCAGCCTCTTCTGTTTGGTTTCCCACATTCATCATTCACAAAGAATGGGGCTCCTGACTGCTCTTTTGCTCCTTTTTCTACGACAGACAGCTCTGGGGTCCCTCAGAGGGCAAGATGAACTAATGCTCTTTATTGATTGGCCACTTAAAAGCCTCTTGTAGCCTTGGGAGTATGTTAATTCCACAAGGCCAATTCTCCCCTCTGCCCCTTGGTCCCCAGGGCCCTTGTGTATATTCCTCAGTGGGCTATCATAAGGAGTTCATTAATGGTCAATTACTAATATCTGAAGAGGCCCTTTGCGTTACCGTGACATCACAACTGGGCATCTGTTCCTGCTGCTTTAGGGCTGCACAGCACTGGCTGCAGCATAGGAACAAGCTTAAAGTGACATGTTAAGGCCCAGGATTAGCATCTTTATTTAACTGCTGCGACTCTCAGGTGAATTTAATGCTGTGAGCTTGACTCCTCCCAAACGAAGCATGTGTGGATTTCACAAACGGGCCTGCAGCGACATCTCCGGAAATCTAGATTTGGTTTCCCATTTAGTGACTGTGCATGATGAAAACCTTAAAGTATAACACACCGAAGCTCTCATATGGTGCTGAGCTGTTTATGTGAGAAGACCTGATAAGCTGTCAGACCATAAGTGGGACGAGCTCCCCCAGATGAGGGGAAGGATCCTTCAAATGCCGGGGCGATATTTGTGGATAAATAAGGGAATAAATCAGACAAGGGGGCTGAATATTTCATTTGTTATCCATATTCCTTATGGGAAAAAGATACAGAAATGTAAAAACAGCAATTTCCCAGCAGCCCCAACAGGGACTGTGCCCGAGCGAAAGGGCTGTTTGCACGTCTGAAGATAAAGTGCATCTTTACCATCTTATTCCTGCTGGTATAAATCTAACAGGCAGTTTATGCATTACCTGCTTCTGTGCCATGTATTTCTGCATAAATACACTGTAGCAATATGCTATTAGGTTGAGATATTTTCTCTCTTTTGTCTGTTAACACGGTCCCTTTCTCTGTAAGCGGTGCCTCCTTCTTCCTTTCATGTCCTCTCAAAAACAGTATTCAATCTCAGGGGCGTCTGGGTCAGCTGGATAACTTGCGATGACATTATAATGACCTTCATTTTTTTTCTTCTCTTTTGCTGAAAGATTCCTTGCGATATCCTTCCCTCTGATAATGGAAAGTTATCCCAGTGTAACTGGCCTGTGAGGCGACAGGCACAACAAATAGACTAAAGTTTCGTACATAATGATCTACCACTGCTATTTAAACATCCAGCATTGTGAGCGGTCATAGTGGACGTAGGCACCAATGCTAATGGAACGTTCCAAGCACTGAGCTCTTTGGTGAAACAAGTCCATTTGGTGGTCTTTTCATGCCAACGCTGCACTTTGTCCTACAGCCCTCCGTCGCGTCTGTCAGCGGACCCTTTAGTGCTGCCAAGCACAGAGGTAGCAGGGGACTGAAAGCAGGGCAATTGGGATCAGTCTTTGTCCCATTGCCATTATCAGTTTTGCCCTGACAACTGATCTGCTTTTTTTATTTTTTACTTTCACCCCAGTAATGTGGGCGGCAGAGAAGGCCCTTGTGGAGGCGAGAGCGAGGGATGACAGACATGAAAATGAGCTCCTGTCTTTCCTTACACTGGAAAAATGTGGTGTCATATCTTGTCAGGGCATTGGTCTTAGCCAAGATGATACTCATGGTGTTG
>CAAE01014563.1:942730-954798 GCA_000180735.1 Tetraodon nigroviridis
TTTCATGTATCATTCCATTGTTTCTGTCACACTACTCGTGTTGGGCTTCCAGTATGTTCTATAATGGCAGGCAATGAGCGAGTCATTGTCCTGCATTAGCATGTTACGGTACAGAGAGTTAAAGAGCCCAATTTCATCTCTGCACCACATCCCTATGATGAGATTGGCTCTGATGGGCCTGTGGTTTAGAGAGCTGCTGGCTAGCTTCATAAAGGAGGATATGGCTTCATAAAGCAGTAAGACATGCTTTTTGGAGCCTGGAGAGAATGTTAAGTTCACTTTAGTTACAGAAAAAAAGAACTGCTTTTGTTTTAACCCATAAATGTTCAGATGGCAGTAGTTGTGGTGCAGAATTCAAATGGAAAGCCTAGAGATGGATTAAAAAGGGACAGACCAAAATTTAGCCGTCTAAGTCTTTTTTTTGGGGGGGGGGGGGGGGGTGCCATTTTCTGTATTTACAAGATGCAAAAAACACACAACTTACAACACCATTTTTTAAAAAAGTACGCTAAAACAAAGAAAAGCACAAACGGTTTTACAAAGACAGTGAATATCAGTAAATGTGTTTTAAAAATTCATATAATGTGAATTAATCAGAAAATAATCAAATAAGGCTCAGGAACAAAAATGGAATTTAAGTTTTACAAGTTTGACACTTATTTTATGTTCCAGAAGTTGTTTCCCAGTTCTTTTCTCTGCTGTTTGGTTTCTCTTGAGTCTTAATGAATATATTAAGATTTGTGTAATTAAAATGCTTCTGGTGTAAATGCAATATTCAACAGTTTTCCTGACAGTGATATATTCTACTTGGATTATCCTCAGTGGTTTTGACTTGCTAATTAATCAACATTATTTATGATGATAAAAGAGGGGAAAAAGCTCGCTGATGAACAGACTGCTGCTGCCATCATGATGCACTCAATCAAGTAAACTTTTGAAATATTAATAATAACACACAAAAGCTCCGATGGCCCTAATTGAATAGATAAATGTGTATAATGTGGAACGGTATCTTTGTCAAATTAATTTATTAACAAATGAATTGTTAATAAAGTCTGCATGCATAATAACCACATATATACATACACATAAGCATATATAAATAGTAAGTTCTTGTTTCTAATAGTTGGATTTACTCCTAATTCTTTAAAAGACTAACTTTCTCACTGAGCACCATCATCTTAAATTATCCTAGCAGTCAAGGTCTAATCTACAATGACAAGTTGTGCTCTGCAAAACCAGGGAACTGAACGCTCTCAGCCTTCAAGGCTGCATAGTTTAGTCCCTGTCGGTACAGTTGATTTTCTGCAGCAGTTTCTCTAAATTTATGTTGCATCTTCTGCAAAGTTAGCAGTGAGATACTTCTGTTATTGCTAAAAGTACATTAGTGCGATCATGTATCGCGGCCTGCCTCCCTTAGTGTGGGCTACACTTTCAGTCCTGCCCTCTCAAAACTCATGGACAGATTCAAGTCAAAACCCATATAACCCTTATGTTTTAACACTCTCTAGAAATATATAAAAAAAAAAAGTCATTTTCTGGCTCTTTAAATGCTCATGAAGATATGTCTTTAAGCATAGTGTGAAAAATGATGGAATTTGTCCACATCAAGAAAATAAACTAATAAATAGAGAGCATAATGTAATAGTCATGGTGTCATTCCTAAAGTTGATGTTCCATCTACCTTTTTTCTCTTTTTTTTTTTTGCTAGGGGAACATTAATCTGACGCACCACTGGAGCTCTGTCTAATGTGAAAATATAGAGATTTTTTTCCCCTTCTGCTTCCGCAAGAAAGCAGCTTCTATCACGCTAATGATAATAAATGGCAACTAATGGGATGACCAAACATAACAAATGGAAAGTTTTAAAGGTACAGGACCGCATTAAATCTGCAAGACACTCTCAAGTCACAGCACAACCGACCCAAAATAAGAGGAATCAATTACAGCTATGAGGAAAAGTTCATTCTTCATGATACATCACATTTCTCTTTATTCTCATCCTGCAATTACATTGTATTAATGACAGTTTTTCTACCATCAGCTAAAACCCATTTCAGATATAAATCTTTCTGAAAGTGTTTTCTTATGGTTTTGTTTTGACTCAGTTGTAAAGGAAAGAAGTTCTAATCCGTTCTTTATCCTCTGGTGAGAGCTTTCCGAGGCTTCCAGGACTTTGCACATTTGGCATTGAGTGAAACTGCATTTGTCTTGATGATTGGGCTCTTTAACCCGGCTTTTTTTTTTTTTTTTTGGTGCACAATAATCAATATGAAAGTCACTGATAGTAGCAATGCCCAAGAAAGGAGAGAGCAACTGCAGGGGTGGGGGGTGAGGGGCATTCTTTCTCTGCATTGGCCTTGTCAATGTAACAATGCTTTTAGAGTTTGGCCCTGAGCATCTAAACACACCCTCAATCACTCCTGAAATCCTAGCAGGCCACACTTGGCTGCTACTGCAACTTAGTTGCGGTCTCAATTTGTATGTTGTCTCTCTCCAGACATGGGAAAAATAAATGGATTGATCCCCCGTCTCAGGCCAACAGTTACCACACGCCTGTTCTCAGGCGGGATTTATATAAAAAGTGTCAGCACTGACAAATAAACTGGTACTTTCACAAGTTCTAAATTATACTGTTATCATACCTGCGCCATTCTTCACACTTCATTCATCACAGCTCCAACACTGTATACAAGCATACAGAACCTACAGGAATTATTTGTTTGTACACTGTCTAATAAAGGTCCCTAAAGAATGTGCAAAGACTTAATATTGTAATTGGAAAAATGGGGCTCATGTCAGTTTAAGGCAGTTTTATCTGACCAACAAAGACAACCAGTCTGCCTGAGAACAGACCGCACCACATACCGGTAAATCCAACCACATTTTAAACATTGCCCAACCAACCTCAGTCCCATTGTTCTAATCAGAGATATTCACATGTAAGCAGAGAGGGGGTGGGGGTGGGCGTTCAAAGGCACGGAGCCCCGGTTGGCCCCTCGCTGACCAGACAGGATGTGATAAATGACTACAACACTCGTCCCTGTCAGTGGCGGTTCTGGAGGGGGACAGTCCTCCTGCTGTGAGCTACATCATCCTAACAACATTATTCTTTTCATGCGGCTTGTCAATAGAAGCCATGTGTGATTGGCATGGGGATCCGCTCAGGTTAATTGGAAGCCTGAACTGTGTAACGGCGCGGGAAGCTGAGCAGACATTGTCCCCCTTGTAATAACACAGGAGGCCTGTGTGTCTGTATATCGATTACATCTGAGGTTCTCGGCACCCGTATGGGAATGAAATATCAGAGGACAGGTTATGGATGTTTCCATCAGTAGCACAGAAGCAGCGGAGATGGGCCACTCATACTGGACACAGTTGATTTTCAGGGGACTCTATGTGAGCCTAAATGCTGCTATGGATGATTCTATCTCGTTTTTCACTTTCAAGTGCTGTTTATCTTTGCTGTTCTGTGTCAGAGATGCTGTCACAGTGGAAATTTTGCTGCCGTTCACTGTGTAACAGGTGTGTTCTCTGGGTTCTGTCCCTTCTTCCCGTCGTAGACCCCCCCATCTCCTTTTTTTCTTCTAGCTTCCTTTTGATCAAGGTTCCATAGCTTGCTTTAGATGAGGGACACATGATACCCCACATGGAAGGTAACTTAACACAACTCTCCCAGCGTCTTCTGCGAGGCCACCCTGGTCAGCGGTGAGATTAATAAGTCGACCTGGGTGGACGCACCCTTTTTTTTCTATTTTATATCCTCTTTAAGAGAAGTACTCTCTCATCTGAGATATGTGTGGCTCTGACTGTCAAAGGATGATCACGTTCTCATAAGAGCCCCAATCATGCCAGGCAACACCTTGATGCATTGTTTAGTGATGAGGGAGAAGGTTTGAAGCCATAACTCAGAAATTTTGCTTATTAATTTGGGAATTAATTACAAACACAAAGTGACATTTTACAAGAAATGTTTAGCATAGCATGAATTATTGCTGCTGTAAATTGGATGCAAGCAACGGAGTGCAAAGCCTTCACTCGAGCTCTTTGTGATTAATAAAAGAAGCTTTCACTTCAGTTTTGGACCCAGTCATGAATGAACAATATATGAAGGGATGGAACAAAACTCCTCCTCCAGCTGAAGGACAAGCTGTTAACAGTGGATGTGCATATTAAAAGGCGTATAGATTAAGAGGAATCACAGCCATAATTTATTGGATCTGTTGTGCTGTCAGGCAGTTTCATGACAAATAGCTGATGAAGGACGGAACTTAAGATTTAGATCACATATTTATTATTCATTAAATTGCAATTCTGCTGTTTCAATATGCCAGAAGAGTCCATGAATGTTCCCCAAGTTTTCTTTTGCTGATGATCACATTATCAAGTGGTTTGTCATCTAGACAAAATGCCTGCATTAGCAGCCGCGCAGGCAGGCAATGAGTTGGACGCCCTCACTCTGTTCCATGTGATACAAACAGGAGGTCCGGCCCCATCTCCTGTGGCGCTGAGGATCTGGAGTCTACATGAGTGACTGAGGCGCAGCATCCTCCATCCTGTCTCTTGTAGCCCTCGCACAGAACCCCATAAGGCCCACCACGTGGGCTCTCAGCACTGGGGTCCAGATTGTGCCACTGGGCCGGTACTGGACTGGAGGGTGGCGGCGAAGCCCCAATCCATCTCCCGCAGGAACCCGATGACGGGAGCATCGGTTGCCCAGTCCTCGGCTCTGAGCACACTCAGGAAGATGGATTGGTTGGCCAACTCACCAAAGGAGGCAAAGCATGCCGTTAAGAGCTTGTGCATCACTTGGCTGCTCATATGCAAAGTTTGATGAAAGAGGTTTTTCTGGGAGCGATGAATTAGGGGCCTTGCGGTGAAATTAGATTTCTAGTGAAAACCGCGCAAGGTATAGAAGTAGCATTGTTTTGTTTTGTTTTTTTTCCCAGTGCATTGGCGCCTAATGATAATTATAAAGTGAAATTATGCTGGGAATCTAATGATGAATAATAAAGATGGATGTCTGAAACACTCTCTTGAGAAAACAGGAAAAATGTAGGCAAGCTGGATGCACTTCAGGGGGAAAAGCACTTAGAAAAGGATATAAAAAGGGTTACCCATATCATATTTTAATTGTCTTTTAAATTATGATGGCTGCTAAGATTGTCCATTATAGCTGAGCTGGGATATATTGCACAGTGTTGCACAGGGATAGAAGGACAGAGAGAATATGTGATAAACAAAGGGAGAGTAGATCGTGACTGATGAAATAAATCTTGTGGAAAAATTGTCTCATCTTCAAAAACAGTCCAAATTGCTCTCCACTTTTACCTGCAACACTAAAGATCCCGCCTCCTCCTCCTCTCCGTGACCCAAATCTAAAACGGCAGCATGAACACTGACAAATTTGACAAAGGGAATTTGCTCAAAAAACACAACCTCTATTTGGTCACCCAAGCGGCAAATATGTCGGATGATATGCTTTATTAGGCAATCCATTTCTCCACAATAGTGGGGCCATCTGCAAAGGTTAGCGTGCATAAGGTTCATATGGCAAATTCTATCTAATATGCTTTCGAAGGGCCGCCACCAAAACTCAGTGGCACATTTTTCATGTGCGTGCGATTTGGAATGCAAATAGAATAGCTGATGAAGGAGGTGACCTTCTAAGTGCAGAGCAGCAGAGGCTTTGTGGAATATGCAGAGGCAGAACAAAATAGAAAAGAATGAGTTACTGCCAGTGCCACCTCGGCTGCATTGTAATATACGACTGGGGCTCAGATACAAGTGAACCCGGCCTCAAGAACATCTAGGTTAATCTCTAAGTGTCGCATCATACAGGCTGGGCCAA
Source organism: Tetraodon nigroviridis (assembly GCA_000180735.1). Taxonomy (NCBI): domain Eukaryota; kingdom Metazoa; phylum Chordata; class Actinopteri; order Tetraodontiformes; family Tetraodontidae; genus Tetraodon; species Tetraodon nigroviridis. The sequence continues at coordinate 948,582 of CAAE01014563.1, forward strand.
AATGACATAAATAAAAGCCAAAGTATCAAATATTTTCGGCTTGATGGTTCCCAGGCCTGCACTAAAATAGAGCTCATAGTATGTTTTACAATTTGCACTGCAATGTGCATGCAAACATCAATATGAACGGTTTTCTAAAAAAATCAAAGCATAACAACCCGTATAATTAAACCAAATAAAGCTTGTGGAGACAAAATTAATGCTGAGAATGATTTCAAAGGAAAAGTTGGAGATATTCCCAGATATTAAGCTGAAAGATAATGTCAATAGTGTAGTGAGCTGGACTCTTTTGTCACATGTAGTGCAAAACTTGAACACATAGACAAATGGTGCGGTGCACCATGGCCACTCAGCCGTGCATGTCTCATCTGTAGCCAGCTTTGGCAGCGTAGTCATCTTCATTCCCTTTGTCCTTACCGCACTAGGTAATCTATCAGCATTGAGACGTGCTGGAGAGTCCGTCTGGCCTACTCGCTCTCCCATTTGAATTGAGAACCCAGTTTCGGCTTTAACCGGGGTCCCAGTTAGATCAAGCAGCAATTGAGAGTGAGTGAGCTGTCCTTGATTCATATTACTGTCCCAGCATGATTGAGCTCCTTTGGCATTGTGCGAGAATGGAGTGAAAATTGAGCACTTTGCTTTGCAGGGGTTGAAATCCCAGTACTGCATGTATGCATTTTCTCTAGGTTTTTTTATGTGACACGCTTGAGGCGCATGCTTCATGTTGTGCTGCATGAGAAGAAAGTACCAGGATATTTAGAGTTCACCTCAGAAGTTTGCACAGAGCACTTTTTAGTATGAGGTCACAGCTGCTAGATCGGTGATTAAAAAATCACATATTCACATTGACATATATAATAAACATATTTCTTTTTTAGTTAGGAAATGTTTAAAACATCACAATATATTCTGCAAAATATTTAAGAAAGGGCAGCATTTATTAGGTTATGCCAGCAGACATCAAATTAAAGAGGAAACACATCTGTAGGATGTCAATAAATCTGTCAACACTGGTATGAAACAGGAGCCCCAAAAGTTCATCATTTAAATAAAGAAGATAACAAAGATTTATTCACCACCATTATGATACAGTAAGGAGGATGCTGGCTTTTTAGCTCAAAAATATGCAGTCAAGCCGCACATCTGACAATGAAAGCATGAAAGTGTCATAATTTAAAAGATTATGCTGGTGAATGTTTTTAACTGGGATTGTTTTTTACTAATCCCACATATCTAAAGTATTAATGCTATATCCCAACTTTACTATAACTGCACTTCTGCGTGTGTGGGGTGTGTGTATAGTGTGTGAGAGAGGCTGATTGCTCACTCTTCTTTCTTCTTAAAGGTGCAGAGGCACTCAGATTTCTATGTTTTACCATGGTAGAACCAAAAAAGTAAGCAAACAGCCATCCAAACTTGAGTGGAGAGTAGAGCGCAACGGAGGGGATAAGTATAAAAAAAAAATAAAGGAGGAGGTGTAAATTCTTCTCGCATTTAGTGCCTAAAAAAGCTGCTTGGCTGATCGCTCGACCGTGGCTTTACAACCAATCCTGTTTGTAAGTTATTATTTATCTTTTTCAAAGTTTGTCAAACTCAGTCTTTGAATGTTTTTTCCCCCTCCCAAGTTGCTTCTGGTAGCCTGCTCCTGCACATGCTCCCCACATAATTTATGACTGCCTCTGGTCCTGATGACAGATTATTAAAAGTAAAATTAGTTTTTTGCTGGGGATTTTTCCTGTGGGAATTAGGAAGGCAGGGTTCTCAGAGGAAGGTCTCTGACGAGGTCTCCATTACTAATAGAGGCGGAATTTTTTTCTCCTCCTTCACAGTGTGATGGCGGAGTGAGAAGACTAATGATTTAAATTTACTGTGGCAGCCCTCACGTGGTGTTGGAGGAGAGGAGAGGTTAAGTTCTTCCCTGTAGAGAGCTTTATCGGGTTGTTTAGCACTTGAAAGCTAATGTTTTTGTCACAGGTTGATCCTGCTTCTGTTTGAAGGCCAAAAGGAGTCCAAGTATGTGTGCATGTGTGTGTGCACAAGGAGATCAAAGAAGAGAAAACAATGTGTCCATCTTCACATTTTCATTTTTGACATATAAAGAGTGGCACAGCGATAACTGCAACATCATTTTAGACACAAATTGATGCAAACTCGTCTTTTTTCCCCTCTGAAGTCGCTGCCAACTCTGATTCTCCTCCATCAGCAACTCTTGTGCACTAACTCTACACTTTTTCTTCTTCTCTGCTGACACGCAAAGAGGATATAGGCTTTTTCTTTTCCCCTGTTCACCTGATGGCCGTTTGGAGCCTGTTCCCCCAGCGTGTGTCTGCAGCCTGGGAAGCAGAGGGGAGTCTCAGCACAGCTGAGAGGCTCGGCTTAATCTTATGCATCATTAAGCACTCAGCGGCACGCCGCAGCTCCTCATATACATCATCCACGCTTAATAAACATAATGATGACATAAGATGTAATTCCAGATGAATTTTCATTTTATAGGGAAATGGAGAATTCCCGTAGAAAAGAGAGGAGAAAGAGAAAAGAAGAGCAAGAAAAAGAGGGAGAGAAAAAGTAAATTATCTGGGAAGTACCGAATAAGTGATGTTTTTTCTCCACAAGATGGATTGTGGTGTTCTGTGGGCAGTTGAAGTGTGAGACAAGTGTCGGCGGGAGGAAGGAAAGAAGGGTGCGAGGGTCGGAGAGGTGAGGGGGCAGTGGGCTGCAGTGGTGGCGGCCTGAGAGGAGAGTCGTGTGATGGCATGGGCGGACGAGGGGGTTTTGAAAGAGAAAGGATGGAATGGAAAGAGAGGGAGAGAGAAGGAGTGGGGGGAGGGGGTTGCTGGTCATTCCAAGTGTTTTAATAGCAGAGCTTTGATGGACAGGCTGAGAGGACCTGAGGTACTGCCATCCATCACAGGAAGGGTAGACTGGTGGAGTGAGGAGTAGAATTTCAGCGGGGGCTTTCAGGTTGTTGGTGGGATGGGGGCTATGATGAAAATGTGAAAGAAAGGCTGATGTACACAGCAAAGGCCAATGAAGGCAAGAGGACCAGAGATTAGTCGTGGCATTTTTGCTGTGTGTGTTTGTGTGTGTGTGTGCGCGCGCGCTTCTTCACACTATGTTGCAGGAAGACGGTCCTTGACCCGTGCAGTCGCATAGTGTAACTTTGAAATGATCAGAAGGTTGTGAACAGTCAGTGCTTTATGCTAACTAGCTGGAACATACCAACTACCTGGGTGATTGGTTTTGGCCTCACCTTTCGCACCCTTGTGTGATGCACTTTTCTTGACCTCAGCCTTCACCCAGACAGCTCCTCCTGCAGACAGCAAATCCCAGAAGTCCGCCTGAAAAAGAAAGGAAAAAAAAACAGGAGGGAGTATAAGATGAATAGTGGGGTAGGATTAGGAAATTAACAAATCTCTAACATTCCAACAGGACTAAAACTCATATCACTCCTCCACTTTGGGTAAGATAAACCTTTGGATCACTAAACCACAATTCATCCTATAATGAAGCGTCACACAGCATCAGAGGAAAAAGAGTTCTAAGTTTTACCCAATAATATCTGATTCTTCTTCTGCTGTTTGCATGTTTTTATTGACCATTTGGAAACTGTAAAAACTACTTAGCCGCTGTCAGTGAAGCCAGTTTTTGGAAATGCAGTATCCTGTGCATGTTTCCAGCTGGATTCCCTCCCAGACTGCCACGCCTGGTTAATGTGGCCATTTCATCCTGCCAAAATTAGAATTCATGCTTTATATTACACAAACAAACACAGAAACTAGAAAACAATGATACCAATTGACCTTGCATGTACAGAGTGTACTTTAACTGATAACTTAAAGTGGTAGAATTTAATACCCATAGTGGATATTTACCATTACGCCTAAATATTTGCAGGGATAAATCTTCACATGCTTTGCTGCTGCAGATGTTTATCCTTGTGTAATATATTTGGTAATACTGTATGGTACTGGAACTTCCATCCCTCTGCTGCCCAGAGCTGCACAGAAGCATCTCTGGAATCCAACCTCAGCATGTTTGCAGCTAGTGGGCCATGTCCAACAGCATGCCAAGGTTAGATGGGTGCCAAGGGTGCCACTTACCAGAACCCCATCCTGTGCTTTATCCACTTACGCCAGCCTGAAACGCGACAGAACAAAGAGCAGTGGACACTTGGGTTTGGTAATTCAAACACTTAAAAGTTCGGCCCTGTAGATGCCTCACTATAACAGATATCAGAGATGTCCCCCCCCCCCCCCACCTTTAATTTATTGCACGTCTGTTTTTGAAAGACTAATCGTGCACACACCAGTGACCAGCCTTGGCAACAGCAGATGCCCGTTTCATCTGTCACTTTCACTGTCCTATGGCTCCTATGCATTTCACCCTCCCGTTGTCTAAGCACGTATAACTCACAGATAATGTCTTCATCACTGATGTACTCACAGTGATCTGTTTGCGTTGACTTACAGGCCACACTCCCTCCTTCTCGCACCCAGCCTGCTCCTGGCACCAAACACCGATTACATCTTGTTTCCCAAACTACTAAAAATGTCAGAGGCTTTCTGCCTTTGCTTTTATAAAGTGTTATTGATGGCCATGAGCCCCTTACCGTCTACCCTAGTCATCGCATATGTATGCATGTGTCTAATTAAAGGATCCTTGCTTACAGAAGCAGAAAACAGTGCTTTGTAGGATTGGAAATAATAATTGCAAATTTTATCATTATCATTCTGGTTGCCTGCAGATAGTTGACATGATGATGAAACCCCAAGTTTAAACTGTTCATTTTGAGATTAGTTTTAAAACCATAACTAAGTTGTTGCTTTTTCAGCAGAATGTGTAGCCTGAAAAGGGATAAGACAGAAAATGTCCTAGTGGAATCTAGCATCAAGTGACTGCTTTACTCTTACAGCACTGACTTACAGTAGTGTTTTCACTACGCTTTGGCTTTTTGGGCTAGGTAAGAGGATTTGATGGCTATGTTCTGAATTCTTCCTAACCCAGAGAAACATTTCTGAGATGAGTCTTTTCCTCCGACAGCTGTGGCTCGGCTGGCGCTTGGCTTCCCCTGTCTTAACCTGAAGAATTATGTGCTCAGATAATTAGCTCTTATAGGTACACTCTCCATTTCTCCACTCTACTGGGCACATCATCTTCCTCGCCTCTTTATTGTTTGGTTTGCTTTGTCAGATCGATGTCTTGCTACTGCGTAACCAGCACTCATATCTCAGGCTGCATAAATCACAACAAGGTTTCTGTCGCTTGGGCTGGTGGTGTGGCTTTGTTGCACACTCGTGCACTCACAAACACACCCTCCCACACACACAAATAATTGGGTGGATCACTTTTGCTCCATGTCGTATATTCAACAACCTCTCTCCTTGTTACCCTTCAGTACTTCTGAATGACCAGTGAAGAGGAACCCATCAGATTACTCTCTACCCAGTAACGATGGGCAGGATGGGTGCACCAGGATGCAGGGAGGGCAGTGGTCGCTTTCATGGTTTATTATTGCAGTGCCACCCTTGTAATGAATCTGAAAAATGCAAATGAGTTTCCTCCGTATAAAAGTTGACATTGTCTCCTGTGATAAATTTTCTGCTGAGATGGAAGACAATTTAGATGTGAATTACAAGCGGGCCCAGTCCTTGGTTCCATTTGCATCCTTAATTACCTGATTCCCTCCCACTTTCATTAGGGGCTGACAGAGAAGAAGAAAGAGATGGACAAAAACACTGATAGAAAACAGGATCTGTTCTGCAATAAAGCAGTCCTTCAGACATTAAAACACACACATAAGCCCCCTCAACCTCACATGAAGGTAAGCCTTGATTATGTTGCAGGAAATGAGCCAGAAACGCCATACCATGTGTTAGGACCTGGGGCTTGATCAGCATCCCTAAGTTTGTGTCTTTGTTAATGTCATCCTTAACAACAAACTAAACACCACCAATCTGTGGAGATTACCTCTGCACACTAAAGTACTTATTTAGTAGTGAGCTTCCTCATCGCACGACGCTGCTCCTCTCTGAATGACAGACCTAAACACACCGTTCTATTAGAGGCTTACTCAATAGAGCAATGTTCAGTCACTCGTGTCCCTCCCAAGTGCACAGCTTGTCGAGGAGAGCCCACAAAGAACATGCTCACTGTGGGGTCATATATTACACTTTACAATACAAGCCCAGTCCCTGTGAATGGGGGTGGTGGTGGG
>CAAE01014563.1:954832-1001728 GCA_000180735.1 Tetraodon nigroviridis
GGGGGGGGTGGGGGGTCATACCGAGACTTACACTGGTGCAAGTGGCACGATGTGGACGCCAAAAGATGACGAAGGTCCGATTTCATGGCGCAGCGCTGGCCATGCTGGCTGATTGTGCTCCGCAATTTTTAATGTATACATTCAAGCAGTAGGAACTAATAGAGCATGTGGCAGCTTTACAATGTAGGGGATCTGTGGGTGGCCAATCCATTCTACAAGCTGCCTGTACCAAAATGGTATTTGCTAAACACAGTAGGACTGTGTGAGTAAGACAAAGCAATTCACAACAAGTTGCCATAATATTTAAACTACTAACATTTAAAGTGCATAATATAGATACCCCAAAGGTTACAAGGGCTTAGTAATGCTAGAAAAGGAATTGATGGACAAGTGTGAGGATAAATTAACAGAGGCTGAACTGTTGGTGACTGGCTATTGGTTGGTTTACACCATGTGACTTTTAATCCAGCGCTGCCAACAAAACGCCCCCAACAGGAGCTGACTGATATGAACTAGTCATTTAGGGATTTTGGTTTTTATTCTATGAAAAAAAACAATAACCATGCCTTATTTTAGTTTTAGCAGGTTTAGTAACTCATAAATTTTATTCAAAGGTCATTAATTTAATTTGGAATGTGCCGCTTCCATCTCAGATTAGAAAGCAACTCTGTATTTAATAGCACCATGTGTAAACAACACCTCAACTGCTTAGATGACCTGGCCAACTGCTGTGAAGCTGATGTCAAGTTGCTCCTCTAATTTTTTATTAGGGTTCCTTTAATACTGAGTCGGTGCTTCCTTTTTATTTTGTTGCCACTTTTTTTCCTGCAGACTTCAAATGTAGAGAAAAGCACACATATGACTTTCACACTGGGAAAACACTGTCATTACCAGCATCAATCATGTGCAAGATTCTCAGACATGTAGCTTTAATGTGCCATTTTATATGCAAAGTCTAGGGGACCCGTTTTTGCCGCCGGCCTCTCGTGGTGTAGGTACACATTCTCCAGTTTCTGCACAATGTGTGCGTAGACAGAAGTATGGAAGTCACCAGAGAGAGGACGCATTGTCTCTCCCTCTCCCGTTGTCATTAGGTGTCGGGCGGAGGATGATGTGGAAGCAGTATGGGGTCTTGTGGAAGTATTTATGACCCTGCAGGAAACTCATTGGACTGCAGTGATTGCGGGGAGATAATGGAAGTGAATGGGATGAAGCGAGGTGTTCTGACGGCACGAACCAGACAAGGGAACATCCGCGATAAATCAGTGGTGGTCATTTTCACCCCACCTACTCAGCATACGCAAGGCTTAAAAAAAAGTCTTTAAGAAATAAGCTTAGAGCAAATTTCAACTACACTTTAAAATCAGTAAAACACATTTTGATGGGGTATTATTGGGGGTATTTCATTTCCCCCAACTTGCTCTTGTTTTGCAAGGTATTTAAAGGTGACATTGAACGGGAAAGGTGTTTATCTGTTGTCTGCAAGCTAATCTGTTTGCATTACTGCTATGGTCCCATTATGTATTAGAAAACCAATTACCAGTTCATTAAACTTCAAAGGTGTTAATAAAAGTCATAAGACTAAGCCATCTGTTGGATATTTTTCCTGAGCCCTAACTTTGATACTATCCGCCAAACAAGGTTTCTAACCAATTAATGCTAGACTTGCTAATTTAAATGAGAAAATAAGCCATCTTCTGCTGTCTTCTGCTAATAACGGGGATACATATGGTAATGTTTGGGCGTTTGGGGTGTGATAATGAGAGAAGTAGCCTCCTTAATTTGTCTTATAAATATTAGGGGAGGAGGTAGATGGATGCCTGCAGCCATAACAGATGACTGCCTTCATCTTCATAAATCAGACATGGACATTTTAAAACTACATATTATAAAAAAACAGTATGGTAGGCTGTGCTGTTCCCATATTAGTATTATCATAATAAGCAAATCCTGCAGGGCCAGGGCCCTAGCTGCACGATTGCTATTTGGTGAGTAGATAAATGTTGTGTTTTGTCTCATCTGTAAACACGACAAATGAACAGGGTGAACATAATTCAATTCATCATGTTTCTCACAGATTTAGCGAGATTTGCTCTCATTAGTGGCTCATCTGTCAGCGAGACACTTTGATCCTGGAGAGAAAAAAAAAATAAAGACAGCCTCTCTGCACTTAATTGGGAGCCACAGTCAGTGAAAGAGACACAGCAGCTATGTCAACCTTTTACATCCCAAATTTATCTTCCAAAATCAATCCGTCAACACTCTAATTGGTGCTCACTTTATGATTGCTGCACCAGCTCACTCTCAGAGGATCTAAAGCTAAATGGAGTCATAAGCTCTGCAGATAAAATGTTGAAATATGAGATGCGCAATCAGCCGTTTTGTATAAATCTTGAACTGAAAGGGATTAGACAAATGTGTTTGAGGATGGGGACACGCGGTAAAGTATTCACTTTAGTATCACTCCTGCATTCTTGGTTATATCAGTGGAAGTAAAACAGGTAGTTTTCAACAAAGCCTGAATGGGTATTGGCATATTACTCAGGGTGCTGGCAAGAGAATGGCTCTCATTAGTCTTCGGTGAGTCAGTAATGGCAGATCACCTCTTAGGGCTGCTGAATTGACAAGCTGTGCTCCCCCTCAGCAGATATCGGAGAGCTTTTTATCGGCTTCCCCTTCAAACGCTTTAGCACTAATGCTGCCCGATGGCCTGCTTAACCTTGGTGCTGCCTTAAAAAGCTACACAGGTATCACGCAAAGTTCATCTCATCATCAGTGGACCAGAAGAGTTCATTTTGATTGAGTTTTTACTGATCTATCTATGTGGGTTTGGCTCTTTACAATTCCATTTAATAATTAAAATAAAACCTTTTTCTGTTATTAATAACTTGAATATTAAGTACAATTAATTAAAAAAATCAATTTAAAAACAGTACTTTGTTGCTCAAAATGCTTTTTTTTAGTTAAAAAAGAAGAAACCAAAAAACCTGTCCTGTTTGCTGCAGATTAGTAAAACTCTGTGCGTATTGTTGTCTAATGTGCTGCTGACAGAAAAGTTTCTTTCTCCTCTTTAATGAACAGGTGTCTACATAACACAGCCCACCCCACAGATGGTGGCGTAATTAGCAGTCATTATGGTGGTCTTCCTGGACGCCGAGATTTGTACGGCCGCACAGAGCGCGTAACCTCTTCACCCCCTGACAGGGCCCATGGGGGGCTTCTGACACGTGTTGTCCTCCTGGAGGAGCCAAAGGTGGGGTCCCCCTTTCATGAGGTGTCATCCTGATGTGCTGGAAAGCCCCAGACATGTGTTAAAGGATCAGAATGTCAAGGGCCTCCTTCTGGTCACGGCACTGGAGGAACAATGAGCAGAAAGTCCAAGATGCATTTAGATTGGTAATCTTCAGTGATTGCATTTAGAAAAAGAACTATCCCAATTTCCCTTCTTTAACAATCTGCAATCTCCCACCTTTGTATCCTTGGCAGTAAACATATTGTGTGCTTGTGTGACCTCAGACTGGTCTGACCTTTAAAACTGTGCAGCCTGCTGAAGGTATCTGCGGAGGTGGTGTATGGGGTCATTCCCTGTTCATGTCTGTTCATGCCCGACTACCCCTGTGTTGTCGGGCCATTGGCGAGGGTGAGCAAAGGCTGCTATCCGTGTGTGAGGCCAGTCACCAACAGGCTTGTAATTTCCCCTCACTTAGCAACAAATTCCATCTAATCTCATTCCACCATGTCAAATGGCGGTGCGACATGCTTTTTTTTTTTTGCTGTTACATTTGGTTATAATGCAGCAGGCAACGGCCTCTCGCCTTATGTCCTCTGGATATTAAAACACTGTAATCCTTCATGGGATTGGACGTGGTTTGAACACGCTGCTTTAGTGATTGCACCAGGTTAGTTATGCTGCATTTCTGTCAATAAACTGGTCCCACTTTGGCTGTGATTAAAGCGGCTATAAATGAGGGTTGATGAGAAGGAAATGCTCTGGTGTTGACCAAAACTTATATATATGACCCAAAAAAGACATGTATATCATGTCATTTTTAAGACACAGGGTACAAAATAAAATGTAATTTATAAAATAATATGAAATGTTAAAATTATTACGTCTAGTGTAAAAAGCAAAAGAAAAAAAATCTCTTTCTGGGACCTTCTTTACTACAGCTATTTAAAATAATAACACTTGTAATAAGTAGAAATAAAAAAGAAGAAAAAGAGAAAGTCCTCACCTCTTAAAAGAGTTGAAATCCTGAGCAAGTAATCAGTAATTATTTATTCGGCTGAAGTCATAATCGGGCAGTATCAGACAGAAGTAAGAAGTTCGGCTCCATTGCTGCCTCCCCATCAGCGAGTCATTATTACAATATTGCAGCTCTTAAGTAGCTCACTGACTGGCTGACCAGCTCTGAAGTACACACTGAACTACTTGCAAGCCTGCGCAAAATGGCCCTTTGGCTCATTGCTTTCGGTGATAAAAAAAAAAAAAAAAATTAAAACGAAAAAACTTACAACAAAGAGGGCACTGACCCCATGCACAAGTTGTTTGTCAAATTAAACATACTACATTTACAGCTTTTTAAATTTAAAAAAGACAAAATGTAGCAGTTGTGGTCTTTGCTGACCCAAAATTTTGATTCCTTTACATCTGTAATGATTTTCTGTTTTTTAGTTTTTTAAAAACCATTAACTTTTGTTTTTTTTTTTAATCCATTCAGTCTTTTTTGTTATTATTAATTTGTGTGTAAATCTGTAATTTATTCATTTATTTAAACTTTTGAGAGTAATTCCACAAGTAAATATCTCCAAGTGATTTAATTTAAATTATATCAACATTATCTGAAAACAGTAGAAAATGCAACAATCTATACAAATTACAAATCCTCTTTTTGGACCAGGATTTAAGGTCCTACGTGTGATTTTTATATCACCTTTATTTCTAAACACACCTCAGTTAGAGCAGAACTGTGCATTTTTTCAGCCTGTGGTCGTGTATTTCATTACATTATCCTTAAACCCGTCACTACTTGTCTTGCTCTGCTGGCACTTCCACGTTGTCTCTGACTGGCACTCGCCTGCACCTCGACAGCTGATAGCCACTTCAATTCATGTGTCCTGTGTTAAGCCTATCAGGAGATGAGGAAATGGACCTTTTTTTTTCTTTTCCCCTCTCTTTTTATCTTTCGATGGGATTTAAAAAGCATGTAAGTGAAGTTTTCTTTGTTATTTACACCAGGGCCTGGGCCCCTAAGTTTATCCTGCCACATACGGAGCCAGCTCGAGAGGTGGTGAGGCCTGGGAACAATGCCTCCTCGGGGAAACAAAATGACTCCTGTGTTTCATCTGTTGTTATGGTAAAACGTGGCAGCTCTAAATGACCACTTCTATGCATATGTGGATTGGTGTTTGCCTTTGCTCAGGCAGGGAGCCAGTGGCTGATCCTTCTGTTCTCCATATGGCGAGCATTGTGGTGAAAATGCTGGACAATTACCCCCTCCCTGAGAGAAGCCCCTGGGTCCTGCTGCTCAGAGAGAAACTCTTGGTTTCACTTTTTCTCAACCCCCCCCATAGATGGCTGGACAGCCTGCAGGCACACACAGAGGCAGCAAAAGCTGTCCTTTAGAAAGACAAACACAGGTTTTTAAAAACTGTATCTGCATTATTATAATTGTAGGGAGTTGGAAATCAAATCTGCTCATAACAGTATCTCTCTTTATCTGGCATGCAAATGCAAATCAGCACCTTCATCTTCACCAGGGCTCTTTAATATTATTTCTGTACTTTTATTTTTCAATAAAAAAGAGAGAATTGAATTTCTGCAGAACTCTGAGAGTCAGCGGGCCCCCAGTGGAGAGGGTTAGCCCAGCAGGCCCTTATGGTTCACTTGACTAATTTGGAATGAATTTCAAAAAAGTTCATTACTATATGTAAATGCATCGCCACAATGAAATCTGTCGTGTCGGAAAATATGCTGATGTCGCATTGGCAGACAATGTAATCTGTGTTGTCGGATTTTAATGAACAGGGCTCCCTCACAGAAGGATAATGTGATTACTCGTCACTCCTCCTCTGCAGTCAGGTTGCCCCGGTTTGCTGAAGTTATCGTGTCCTCCCCGTCACTCGGCTCTGTTTGCATGGCTGTCACATCGGCCAGCTTTAATGGAGAAATTAATTACCACTGGTGTCATCTCTCATGACACAGGAGTCAATTTGATCATGTTAACCAAATGATAGGACTGCTTGATATTCCCCTTCTATGTAATCATGCTTTGATGAAGAGGATTAAAAGGCGTTTAGGCTATTTAACAGAATTCATTATACAATACTGCCACAGTGTGATGTGAACTATTAACTGATTAACAAGGTCACATTCTCACTCTTTAACCTTGATAAAAGTGATAGAATTGAGATGTTACATGTTCAGGCGTCTAACGTAGCATTAGGAAGATGTGATTAGCAAATAGAAAAGTGAACATTTGCAGGATTTTTCTCTCAAATAAGATTTTAACATTTTTTTCCTTAGAATGGCACTGCTACATTGGCATTACTCAAGCATACTGAGTCTTTTTACTACTATTTAGTCGTATTTAACCTACCGCTGTCCTGCTAAAACAGGGAACCCCTGCTTATCTCATAAACATACAGTCCAAAGGCCTCCGTTGTTTTGTTATTTTCGGTGTTCTCTTTCCTCTTTTTTACCCCAAAATTCCTGGATTACCCTCCCCAGAACCATCTGAATGTCCCTTTGTCACTCCTCGCAGATTCCTCAAAGATCAGGCGAAGCTTATCTAATCGCTCATAAACGATGCCGAGCGGATGGTCACTCCGTTACAAAATCTCGCAAGGCTCCTGCCGGCCTTAAGGTCAGCTCAAAGCTTTATTGGGATTAAAAAGTATTGGAAGGGAAAAAAAAATGCAATTCTTTCTTTTTACTCGCATGCTCGTGTAAGAGAAGCAGCACATATCCTTGTTCCTCTGAACTGATTTCTGAATTCTGAAAGGGTAACAAAGCTGTCTGGTGGCCGGCAGATGAAGGCGCCGTGCACCAGCGGGGTCGGCCACTCCATAAATATGTTGGCTCTTCTTATTACAAGCTGTGTCCATGACAAAGGACAAACAGCTGGAGAAAGAAACGCTACATGGCAGAAATGGACAAGGGCCATTTTCAGCCTGGCTGGTCATACACCAGCCCCTGAGCTGTCCCCACCAAGGCTGTTTACTTGACCCACAGGAGAGAGAGAGAGAGAGAGAGAGAGAGAGAGAGAGAGAGAGAGAGAGAGAGAGAGACATGGCTCAGTCACCTCTCCAGCTCTCAGTTCTCCATCTCTCTCTCTCTCTTTGATGACAAAGATAAAGCCTCAGAATATCCGCAGTGCTGAGGAAGGGTCATCAATTACCTGGGATACTCTTCATTACCTTCCACCTGTTTCCTCTTCCATTGCTCCTGAGTGCCGCCTGCCTCTCCAGAGTTAGGCACAGCAGAAAGGAAACTTTAGGCTTTCTATTCTAATTGAAGCATCTTCTTTTCAAACATTTTATTTGAAATAATAAATAAGTTATTCATGTTTTCACAAACAGGATTTGGGAAAAGCAGAGGAAAAAACTAGTCTGATATTTTAAATGTTTATTATGAAATAAATATTAATGTTTTATAGATTAAATTAAATTAAATTTGTATAAAATATTTATTTATATTTAAAACATTGGTTGCTGCTTGTAACATTTTTGTTTTCTACTTATGATATTTTCATTCATACATAGGAGGTTTTTGTGTACTTTTCAATAGCTTGAGCTGATCCAACTTGGGTGTTTGCTGGCTGCTCAGCAGAGCAGAGATCTTTCAGGAGTGGCCCCTTTGCCTTCTCATTAGCTAAGAAAATTAACCTTTAAAGTTTGTTTCTTTATTTTAATGCACAAATAAATATTACTATAAAATACTGATAGAACTGTCAATACGCCAGTTTGTCTATAATTCCTTCTAAATGTTTTGGAACAATATTTTTACCTTTTCATGACTATCAAACGTGCTAAAAATATGATCTTTATGATATTAAACAGATTTAGGAAATGTAAATTCTAATCTTATTTTGCAGCTACTTATACCTGAATAGAGGCAGTGCCTACTGGCCTATCAAGAAACTATTGTCTCACAAAATGAGATATTAAGTGAACTGAAAACCATCCCCTGTCGCATTTGATAATTTATTTGCATAATTAGGCCTTAATTTTAATTCACTATGCAAATATATGCTCCTTTTAAATTGCATTTAAATGTGAACTGCACCCAGTGTCAGGACTAATGTGAATATATTTAATATTAATATCTGGAAAGGATACGAAGTTGTTCAGCAATGGAAAAAAAGAACCAGTCACCATATTTTAAAAGATAGCCCTTATAATAATGTTTTTACAGAGTTCCAGGAGAAGGTTGTGTTAAATTATACTGTATCTGTTTCTGTTTAGATGTCCCCTTTTCCCAGGGAGGGTTATCTCCTGTTTCAAAAAGGAGTGAGGCTTAGGAGGCCTGCACTGCCATCTATTATTGCCGAGGCAGAGACGAGCGAGCGGCTCTCCGGTCCCGTCCAATGGTGGCCTTTGTGGAGTGAGGAAATACAAAGTCCGCAACAGGACAAAGTCAAAGGAAATTGACCTGCTTGATCCTTTTGCAGGGAGGGAGGCTGCGCTCATCCTTTCATCTTTTCCCAAAGGGACTGATCACACTTAACAAACAAAATACTGTCTGCATCCAGCTTGGGTCTGTGGTTGCTTCTGAAGCAGGAAGACGTGCAGATCCAGGGTGGCAGTGGGCCTGGTGGGCAGTAGGAGGAGGTAACCTGAGACAGACAGGCCTCTGGGGCAGGGAAGGAGCCAAAAGGGACAAATTAGCTTTAGACAATAGGGGACCTCTTCCACCTGGGGATAATTAAACGTTTCTTCATCAAAGCTGAGACAGTTTGCAAGCTGCTCATTTTGTAATTCTATCATGTCTGCCTCTGAGATATGCTTTCTGTATGTCGTCCACCCCCACCGCCAAGGCCTGCTCCTGAACACATCAGCCCTGCCATAGATTCTGTTTGATTACTCTGAGGGGGTGTTAATTATACAGAGTTAGCAGTGGTGTAATTGAGCTCACTGGAAACAGAGGGCCTATTGCCCTGACAGCATGTATGCTCCCTGGTTTACTCCACAAAGTCTTTTGTTTAATGTGACAATAGTTTAAGGCATCTTCTGTAATTTTCCAGACGCTGGTAACCACTGAAGAGTTGCATCAAATTGGACAAAAAAAGCGATACAAATGCTTCTTTTTCTCAGTTGTGCTTCTGTTGCCTTCTACGTGCCCAAATGGAGATGATGCATAATGTGCGTGCATGCCTCTGAATGTGTGTATGCGCAAAAGGCATTGTGCGACAGGGCTTTTTCCTTGGCCACTGAGCTGTGGACCACAGGGTTTGTTGTGTGTCTTGGATCACAGGGAGGAAGCTGAATGATGTTGCCCCAGCTCTCTGAAGAAAGGCCACGCTTGGCTAGCTCCAGAACAGCCTTAACAGGATATCACAGTAGAAACTGTGGCCTTTGTCCACATTCTCTTGAAAAAATAAAAGAGAAGAGGGGAAAGAAAGAAAAAAAGCAGTGTCAAAGGGACTTGGGAGGGTGTCTCTTTTTCAGCAGATGCTGGAACACTGTGTAGCAACTCTGAGGAAGCCGGTATCCACAATGGCGCCTATCTAACCCTGTGACATCATCAAAGGGCATGCTGCGTGGGGCTGCCGGACTCACGCCATTACAAGATTCTTCAGGCACCAATAAGCAACAGTGAACTGGCTTTTACCTCTGCTGGAGCCTTTTTTAACATACAAGGTGAACCTGAAAAGTTCTCAAAACAGATACGTTCGATTTACAAAATACTTAATTGTTTAAAATTTTAAATTCAGCGTGCACACATGCATGCCAAAATCTTCTTCTTTTTTTTTTAAATACCCCTGTGCAGGACAGTGTGCTAACAATATTGCTGCATTCGCATTGGGACCATTACAGACACAGTCAGTGTTTGTCAGAGTGCAGACACACTGTGAGAAGCCCATCTCCGTGAAAAGCCTCTGCCTCGGGGCTGTAGACAGACCCCTGGGACCATCCGGCACTCAAGGGCCTATTTGTTCAACAGAATGTGTTATTCTATCACAGCAAGCCTGTCACAGCAGCAATCATTCAAATACCCATTCGTTTTTGGAATCAGGCCTCTCAAGACAATCAAATCCGTTGAGTGTTGGGCTGCGCAAGAGGTTTTTCTCTTAGGTTCACAGACACTGAAGAATATGTTCAGAAAGACATCCATAAATGTGACTTCTGGGCCTTTTGGGGTATTAAATAGTCACTTCTATTTAGTGGTAAACAAATCATTCTTATAATTGTAAGCTGCAAACATGTGCGAGTTTGTCACCTTTTTAAAAAAAAATTTCTTTGGTAAATTTTAATCCACGTTCATTAATGTTTTTCTAAATAAAAGCAATATCTGAGTGCGAGCAGTTGGACAGAGTTTGTGAAGGGTGGTGGTACAATAGACCTGTCAGAATTGATGGATCTCCACCACAGCTGAAACACTTGTCCTCAGACCAGAGCCAATAAGAGCATGGCAGAGACTTGCTGCCGTCCACATCCGTACAAACACAAACACCAATATGGCTGATCAATAGTTTATTCTCCTGAAATGCATAATTAGGAATACACTGTGAGCGATGTTGGTGGTCCTAGTGATCGGTGTTTTGTCTTCAGACAGCAGGATTTTCTTTTTATTCAGAGTAAAATCAATGTAGGAGTACATTTGGGGGTGGGTGGCTGATGATAGCCGCTCATTACAGATTAGCCGGGGTGAGTAATGGGACCCCCACCGGGCGATATAATGCAGTTCAGTAAGTGCATTTGCAGGCATACGTGTAGCAATGGGTCAACATTCTGACTCTAATTCAACAACAAAAACCTCATGTCTTGTCAAATACTTTACATAGTCACATTATCTTCGCCACATATTGCTAACTGATGAATTTTGTATTGACTTTACTTTGTGATGTCTGAGTGAGTGCTTTGAACTTGAACCCACAGTGTTCTTCAGTTCATGTTAAGATAAAAAGCAATGCATGTTATAAGAGGTTGTAAAAGCAGTCATATTTCACTAAACTTCCAAAATAACGTATTTGCAGAATGCTTGAAAGGACTCATCAAAAACCTGTGAATGAGAGCCCCAAAACTTTAACACACTGCGATTAAAGAACTTCAGCGGTGTCATTTTCAGCCTCACCTGTGCATGAAGGTATTAATGACTTCACATTCCTTTGAGGGTCCTATATGTGCTGTCACATGCATGTTATTACAAAGATCTCTTCTCCAGACACTAAATATCCATGTTTGATGGGAAACCTGTTCAGCGTTGACGTCGTTCCTCGCTGCCAACAAATCCCTCATGTATGGAGGGAAGGTGTTCACACGTCAACCGCCAGGGAAATATTTGAGGTTTTTGTGCCAACGAAACATTTCAAAGCTGTTGTTTTACATTTATTCATTAAATTCTTCGCTTTCATGCCAGACACATAATTATTTCCACATTAGCACCTGGTGCGTCTCCTGAGCGCGTCGGTCCTGTCTGTTTAATCTTTATCATTCTGCAGGGGGGTGGGTTATCTGAGGTCACGCTCTGGTGTTTATCATACTGACAAATCCCGGCTCATATGCTCGTACAGCGACGGTCCAAAGCTGCAGCTACGATACCAAAAGACGCAGATCTCCCTCCTCTCTTCACTTCAGCCGGTTATTCATGGACAGACTCATTTCCTGCAGCACCAGCACGGTTCAATAGTAAAGCTGTAAAACACTTTCAGCTACCCATAAACACATTTGATGAAAACAAATTAACAGCGAGAAACATAACTGACGGGAAACATAACAGCCGGCAATGGAATCACATTAGAGCCAACGCTGGATGCCACGGCAAATAAATGTACATTTAATAAATGGATAAATACAGCACATAAAGCCCTGTGTTGCCAAAACACATTCATCATTTAAATGTCTCCCTCTTTTTCCATTAAACCTCATATTAAAATGACCCGCAAACACGCGTGAGGCCTAAACAACTTGACAAGCGGCCACTGCCGTAACCTGTTGATGCTTTAGGTCCAGGAACATGGTTCCAAAGTCACTTGACGGCACTCGGATGAAAATCATAAAGGCAATAATCTTTTTACAGCGCGGGACCAAAGTTTCTGTGGTTTCTCGCGGCGAAGCGGTACCATTCTTGTTAATGAATTTTTAATATCCTTAATGACAGGAGAGGAACGATGTAATTAAAAGAGCAAGTCAGGAAAAACGCTGACTCCGGCTCTTTACAGGGACTGTTTTAATGTTAGTTTAATTGGAAATAACACATTATCTTAATGAACAGATTGCCTTCAAGGAGACCGTTTCCCCTCCCCAATATAGAGACTAAAATCACCACTTGTGCACATTATAATTTTATTTATCTATGAAACTAAAAAGGATGGGAACTGTTTACTTATTTACTGTAAGTTATCCTGATCCAAGTAAAGCGTTCCGGTCCCAATTCACGTGTGATCAAGAGACAGATGAATTGTCCATTCCGCAGCCTTCACACTGTTGATGGCTGGACATCCATTGGTCTGTGTTTTCATGCACTAGGTGCTTCAGCGTGACATACTGCATGCCTGTTTGCATTGTAGGTGGATTTTGCCGGAGAGCTTTGGGCAGCTGAGTTTAATTTGGGATTTACAAACGACATAGTGCCCCCCTGGCTGTCTTCTTACCGGGGCCAGGTTCGTGGAGTGAGACAGTGTGGGGTCTTTTCCTTGTGATTAGCAGGCTTGCAACCAGCCATGCACAAAGCATCATAGCCCACAGCAGTATGTTTCAGAGTTTACAGAACCCCCCCCCACCCCTTTCCGAATCTCTGTTGACCCCACCATTGACCAATGATCAGACCCCCTGTTCTCGCTCATGTTAGTGGAGGGTCAGACATAGAAAAGTCGCACAATATCCCATCCAGCTGCAGAGAAATAAATTACAAAAAGGGAATTTGAGTAAAACTAAAAACCAGAAAATGACACAAACACACAAGAAGATGAATAATTTAAAATGATTTGGGGTTTTCCATCTCAGGGGGTGCAGAGTATGAACTGTGAACAGCCACGCGGGGAGTGGGGGGGCTTATCTCACGGAGGCTGTTTGGCTTAAGCCATGGCATTAATACACTGATAGCCTACGGAATAGCCAAGCATAAAATGAATGTAAAAGGATCAAGAAACAACAAGAAAAGAGAGAAAGAAAGAGGATGAAAGTGGTTAGGCCTCCGGCTTTAACAGAGCAGAAATATAGAACTACCAGGGGCATTACAGGAGGACTCTTATTGATATCAGGGTAATTTCTCTGGCATGCTTTTGTCGCTGCTTTACAAATAAAGTCATGAAAGGAAGAAACTTTTTAAAAAGTTTGCAGTTTAAAATTCAAGACAAAAAGACGATGGATGCATTTATCCACCAAACTAAGTCCTCTCAGACTGTCATTTGGTAGGGATCCAATGACGAACACAATAGGAAAACAGATCCCAACGCCAGCTCAGCGCAGGAGCTTTTATCCCTTTATTTTATTGATTAAAAAAAAAAACTCCCAGAGGCACTAAAACGTACAGTCAATGATTAATGTCCCTTTCAGAAAAAGAAATTATATGGAATAAATTAAACTACTGCAGCAGCAAATTGAAAAATAAGAATGTAAATGAGCTTTGAATACTTAATATCATAGAGAAAAATAGGCAATGAGGCCCAAAAATGATGAGGGATTAGCGCAGAGAGATGACATTAGCCCTAATGGCACAGAGTGGATTTGCTTGACTGTCAAAATTTAGCTGTCGCGTCTGATTTTCTGGCAGGTAAATGAAAAATGAGTGAAAAACATTATGGGGCAATAGAAAGGTCTGATATGGTTCATGCGGCAATAAAAGCCCGCTCACACCAGCCATGCAAGTCATCAATAATCACATAAAACACTATCATGTAAAATAATAATCAGAATTTTATCCTGATAGAGACAGAAGACCTCTTTTCTTTCCTTTACATTGCTGTTTTCCCCCCTTCTTTACAACCGACGAAGAACAAACAAGCAGACACTTAAAATGCAGTTTTTGGCTGCTTTCCTTCATCACACGTCGCTATTGCAGGAAAAAGGGGGAAAGGTGTGAACTGCATCAGGCGAGGCTCCCTCAGTCGGAACCTTTAATTATAACTTCACAGTATCAGTTACAGCAACCTTGCACAGATGCTAAAACCCTCAGAGGCTTGGCTACTCTACCCTACTTAATCTGAAGCAGGAGGCAGCGAGACAGAGCCGCACCATCATCCGCTTCAATCAGGAGCTACCATGGCAGCGCAGTCGGCACTGGGGTCCAATCACAGCCGCAAACAGTTAGGTCACATGGCTCAGCTACTTAGCACCCTTCATCAACACCTGTTTTCTTTTTGTGTGTGTGTGAATTATTCTCTCTCTCTCTGTCTCTCTCTCTCTCTCTCCAGTGGACGAGCTGCGCGTGCAGAGCTAAAGACGCTATAAAACTTGCTGAGGTATAAAATCGAAAGTGCTCAAGCTGTCTGCGGCTGGAATTGCCGGTTGGCTCAGACCTGTTGGAGGCAGTGAAGGATCCCGGGCCAAGAACCACCGACGTTGTAAATCATAGAAAGTTTGGGCTTGTTTGTTTACACATCCCAGGCCTAACTGTAGACCAATGACAATGCGCAAGGAGCCGTTTGTGTCTCAGGTTGCTGTACGGGCCATAAAACAAAAGAAGATAATCATCTTCTGCAAACTGAATCTCTCACTGGTTATGCTCTTTGATTAAAGGAAAGGAGGGAAATTTCAGTAACTAGTAAAAATAGAAGGCTTCCACCGTTTTTTTTCCACGACTTATTAGAAAAAAAAAAAAAATATATATATATATATATATATATGGTAAGCAACATCTCCAGTCATGACCCTGTATGTCCTGCTGTAAAGTATATTTCAAACAGCAGCTCAGGCGTTCAGGCAGCTGTATAAAAGCCAAAATACTGATTCACGTTTATCCTTTTGAGAGATCAAGTGCAAGCCATCTTATCGGTGCCTACTGTGGCGTCCATACAGTAAGAAGTACCCTCAGCTGCTCATGCAGACCCTGCTTACACGAGATCAAACAGGTCAGAGGCTCCAGCATGCATGCCATAATCCACGCAGGTGCATCTGTGCATGGGAGACCTGCGGTTAGAGAGGAAAAACCGAAATGAAAGCGGAGCGAGGAGCGGGTTGTCAACAGCAGTGGTCTGGTTGTTTTCTGACAGTCACAGAGCACAGGAAATGCACCATGATGTGCACTGTCACACTTCGAATTTCTTCAGCGATAAGGAAAGATGTTTTCTCTCCCTTTCTCCCTCTCTTTCTCCGAGAGTTGACAGTCCATCCATGCCGCTGCACCACACGTCTGACCGCTTAGGCAAAATACAGGGAGCAGCGATCGTAACAGATTTAGGTTTTATTCATGTAAATATGCACTTATGATTAGATTTCTCCTGGTGGGATTCTGCTTTTTTGAAAACCACATATGTCACCTCTGACCTCCAACATGTGCACCCTTGCTCAAAAGAGGCGGCAGAGGAATGACGAATGGAGGAAGGTGACAGGTAAACAAATTCAGTGTCATATTCCGCTGCTGTCTTCACTGTGCAACATGGCATTTTAATGGAAGGGAATCTGATGTAACATATAGTGGTAACTACAGCAGCAGCCTCCCACCAGAGGGGAAAACTTAACTCCTCAGACCTATGCATTAAACATATTGTAGAATAGAGTGTAACATTTATCACTGTCATTCCTCGAGAGTTTGTGTAAATTTAAATGCGCTCAAGCGTGCTGATACCCCCCCACCCCCATACACACACACACACACACTCACTCACACACACACACACACACACACACACACACACTCCACAATGTATGCGTCCAATGCCACCCCAAAGCCCATTTTCCTGAAATCCGTCTCATTGTTCTGCACGACCATACCACCAAACAGCCATTCATCTTTGGGGAATATGCTGTACGAGAATGTCTTTGTATGCCGGGCCTATTTCTGTTGCTGAGCTTATTTCTAACCACAAAAATTGCTGGTGTTTGTGGTAAGATTTTAAAATATAATCAGTAACCATTTTTGTTCAACTCAAGCCCCCTCCCACCGCCCCCAAAAAAAGACATTTGTTAATCTCATATAAAATCGAGCAAAAAAAAAGCTTAAAAAAAATGGAAAATGTACTTTTTTTTGGAAGAAATGTCCACAGCAAAGCCAGCTGACACATTAAGCATTAAAATAAACGACCTAAACTTTTACAATGTTCAATGCCAGTCACAGAAAAAAAGAGAGAGAAAGATTGTGCATATTCTTCACACAGAGATCCTATACATTGTAATGATGTCATCAATAATGGCTGCGGTGTCGCAGCTCCTGCAGCTTTTAAAAAAACATCTAAGGGAATTACTCTATTTTATACCATCAGCCCGAGTTCAGACCTCAGCCAGTCAGCCGGAAATAAAAAGGACAGAGTCTTTAAAGGACTGGGGGGAAAAAAAGGGAAAAAGTGAAGAAAGAAAGAGAGACGAAGAAAGAAAAATGTGGCGCATTATGTTCTGTTTCCAAACGGCGGCCATGACTCAATTTGCCAAATAATGAAAGCCGAACTTGACCGAGGAGACGTGTCGGTGCAGTTAGCATGTAAGATGGTCAGTGACCAGCAGAGGACACATAAAAGAGTCACACAGCAGGGCTTTCCAGTGAGTTGTGGTCTTTCACTTTCTCACTGAGCTGCAGAAGCCTTTCTCAGTAAAGCTACAACAGCGACTGTTTAATCTGTGCACGGTAATCTAACAGACAGATGTCTGTTCTTTGTTCTTTGCTTCACTGGAATTATTTTTACATCCAGTCTCTTTTTCTGTTTTCAGTAGGGACAAACCACGGTGCACATGTGCACACAATACGCTGTACATTTGCATCTCCAACAGTAACTATAAAGGAAGATTATGATGATGATGTTTTTTTAGGTCAGATCATGTTTGTGATGTTTGTGCTCATGAAGACAGATGCTGCCATCATGCAGGTTTTCCTCTTCGGGAGACTTTTCAGTGTTGCATTGTTCATTCGTCTGATCGTTCCTTTCTCTCTTTGAATGTGAAACAGAAGCACACGCTCCTCTGCATTCTGAAACCGGCCCCCTGATTGATACCTTCTGCTCACAACGCTGTTTCATTATAGAAAACATTACAGCATATTGTGCATTTCAGCATGGGTCATTTTGAGAGAGCCGTTTATTCCGCCTCTGCTGAAAATCTTAAATAAATTTAATTGTCTGCATCCACCATCAGAAATGACTTGATGCGCTTTGCTTCATAATTAAGCGCTTTCACATCCATAAACTTAAATCACTGCGAACAGCTGTTGAGGTGTAATTAAAGCATTAAATATGTGAGCGATCAACTCCCAGCTAAACAAGATGACACCAACACCCCAGCGTGCAACTTAGAGGTGAAGTGCGTGCTAGCAGAGTGTATTTCATTCCCAGACTGGGAGTATTTCTTTCCTCTGTTTTCCAACTCTCGGATGTCCTTCTCATAAATCTCACTTGTTCTTCATAGTGTCGGTAGCTGAACTGATGCTAACACCATTAGCTGGTGATTTAATGACAATGTAGATGAGGGCAGTCATCCACTCTCTCCACTTCTTTTTTTCCCGTCCCTGTCTGCCGGCTGAGGATTCATGGAATCTGTGTGTTTTTTGAGGATGAGGGTGGTGCTCATAGCTCATCACCTCCATTACACCAAGGTCACTCCGTTGCTTTTCTTAATGTGATCAGGGAGAGTGTCACTTTAGCAGTTCTGTGGCAGTAAATAAGGACTGGCTCTAATTTGAATGTAGTGCACCAGAGGCCCTTTATGGGTTGTTAATTTAGTGTTTAAATACATTTAACAGTTGAAAGAGAGTCCTGATTAAAACAGCGTTCTGTGCGAAGGCTATTTTTCTTTCAGCTAGTTCGACTGACACGATGTAGCTTATTATTGTTCATTAAGAGAATCCTGAAAGACAAAGAGAACAATAAAAGCAATATTCTGCTTTTAGATCCTTATTCAAGCAACAACGCTGCTATTTACTCCCACACCATCCATTCAGCTGCTATTTAATTAAATAAAACTATAAATAGATTCTAACACTCTAATATCATAAATGGCCTCGTCATTTGTGATATTAATATTATATTCTATATTATGCAGCAGAAAAATAGCCTCAAAAATTCTAAATATATGTATTGTGCTTTCTGAATGCCTTTTTTGTGTTTTGTTAGCATGTGCTCACTGTGTCTACTAGCTTCCCAGCTTTCTGCCACGGTCACATGCATTTAGTGATCAGTGAATGGCGACTCTAAACTGACTTTAGGTGTGAATGTGAATAGTTGCTGTTTTTTCTTTTTTCTATACAGCCTTGTGATGAGCTGATGACCTGTTTGGGTGTGCCCCGCCTCTCACCATTAGAAAAAAAGCAGTAAAAGATGTAGGGAATGATGTATGGATAAATAGATGCATGGATGGATGCATGACTGGATGGATGGTGCATCTAAAGGCCTCTGCACCTCTGCCAGATGTAAGTGGAACCACCCGTGTTAGTCAGCTGTTGATGTGGAAGCGGACTGGACACACCCTGTGCATGTTGCTTACGACCAGCCGCCCTAGTTTCATTCTCTGTAACACACCACTTTAAACCACCTGCTTCTGTGCAGGCCAGTAAGGCCACACACACCTCTTCAGGACTGCAGATTCCTTCTGACACCTTGTGCCAGTTGTGAAAAGGAAGGATAGGTTAATGTGTCACAGCCCCATCGATTTTCCATTTGCTCCTTACCCGGGGGGGTGGGCAGCGCAGCTTTTACTGGCTTCAGGATGGATTACAGGGACCCCCCGGCTTCATGAGGGGGTGCCACACTAGATCACAGGTGACATCACTGTCCTTCATCTCATATATAATAAATTTACTTCAGTGCAAATTTTCCTTCTCTGTTACTTTTGCTGTTTATTTTTTATAGAATGCTCGTATACATCCATGCCCTTTTTCTATAAAAGATTTAAAATCAAATCCTGCGACTGAGCAGAAAACATGAGGGAACCTCTTGAGCTGGGATAAAAGAGTGGTGGACAGAATCGGTGCCTGGTCCCTGAGAGGAAAAATATGCTCACGTAACAACAACATGCTGTTCAATGAGCTATGTCCTCAGTTCCATATGAGATTGGTTAATACAAAAGCTCGCTGGTGAAAAACTATGTCCTGCTCCCTGTGACAAAGACAAAGTGCCTGCGTTTGGCGCACGCGAGTCAAAGGGACAGGTGACGGCGGGGAGGGAGACCAGGGAGGGAATTTGAATTTCACATCTAGGAGGAGGCAGCATGTCATTAAAAACCCTAATTTCAGTGTCAAGTAGACTTACAGGTGATCCATCATCTTGTCAGAGGAATTTTATTTTATTTTCAAAGGAGTTTGAAGCAGGTTTTCAGACTTTTTTTTCTCAACTTCAGTTCCAATTAGATATAAATGGAATTAACAGGAAAGTCTGGTCCCGCAAGGATTGTGCAGACATTCCAGGCCGCTCAAGCAGAGCTGATAAAAAAAAGACTTATTATATAAATAAACAGGCTACATTCCTAGTAAATATAAATAAATGCAACTTTGTCAACAGGCTGAATTATTTTACAGTGCAATGAAACCACATCGTGATCTGCAGATATGGAGTTTGTGGATGTTTAGGTGAAAGTGCTGCACAGCTGCGGTGCTGCTCTTCATAATACCGGCAAAGTGCATATCAGCACCCATGAATGCCATTTATGGGTACATTTCTGAACGTTAACGCCTGTCAACTCCAATCTGTCTAAAGGAGGCACTCAGGGAAATAAAACGCATCGAAGGGAACCTGAGAGGGGGACACAACGTTAACCCAGATAGGCTGTGACAAAACACCATTACCTTCTCATGTTCACACGACAACGGACAGGACAGCTCGTAGTCGCCTGTCCAAGGCAAAATCCACCTGGATGAGACGCTAGTGGTGCGGACACACTCACAAACACACACACACGGGACTGGTTAAACCTGACCTTTTCGAATTAACTAAACATATATTAAAAAGGGAAAATGCAATTATCCATACTTTACAATGATGTATGCCAGTTTCATATTACTGACTTTTATTTAAGAAGTACAAATCACATTGTGTCAGGCCTGTAAATGTGACCAAATGTTCTCGATTATCACTACTGGTGCTTCTGCTCTTTTGCAAACCTTGTTATTCTCACACCCCTTATATTCCTATCCTGAAGTATTAGGAGTCTCCGTTATTTTGAGCCTTCTAATACTTTTGATTTGATTGAAGGTTACCTCCATGAGGACCCTCCTGTTTCTCTTTATCTGCTATGTTTTCTCATTGATGATTCAGCAACAGTTGGGGGAAAAAATATAACTTTGCCCCCAAGTCAATACAGAGTAAAGACAGATTTTTACACTTAAAGTGTCGGAGAGTGTGGGATAAACCATGAGATAAGCACTGCCACACAGACAGTGCACTAATTCCCTTCAAGATATGCTGATAATCATGACTGGAACAAATAAAAACTGGAATGAGCAGCTCAGATAAAAGTAGTTTTTAAGCTTGTCACCATCTGAATGTGATTGAGCGACATGTACAACATAAAGAAGATGAACAATGTAAAAGATAAATTCTTCCCCATGTCGCGCAAAATCCTAACAGACCTCAGATGGATGTGACATCAGTGCTACAACCGCAGCGTGATCCTGCTGGTGTCGTAACATGGATGTATAACCACCGGCGTCCTTACATCAGACCGCCTAAATGGACAAAAGTGCCAGGACAGCAAAAAATGGTAACAAAACCCCGGGCTTCATTAGAAGAACCTTCCCAGCATGCTTTGCAGTGACAAATGATTGACTTAGAACAATATCTAAGGCGATCAGGATAAAGTACCAGCCATTTCAAGGCTCAGCAAAATTCAAATTCTAATTAGACCTTGCACCACATTCCAAATAAAAATGGGTCCCTTGGTGGTTTACCCTATCAGGTGTCTCTCCCAGACCACTGAAACAAAACGAATAAAGAAATGATTAAAGCGATCACAAAGGCATAAAATTCAAATTATAACAGCATCACATCTGGGATCCGTGTGTCACCACACTCTCCCTCTATTTTTCTTACACTCTCTCTTTCTCCCTCTCTCACACACAGCATTCTTCGCCTTGCAACGGGGCAATCAAAAGGCTGAAAAAATACAGATAGAAGGCAAAAAAGAAAAAGAGAGAGTGAGTGACAAAGCAGGGGAAATAAAAGGTAGAGAGCTAGAACGCAAATAGGCTCTCAGCTTTAAGGTTATTAATGACTCCTCAAAAATGTGCGACTTTTCCAATCTCTCTGAGAAGCGCTTGAAGGAGCCTGCAGATGAAGCTGACCTTCACAATGTTCTTTGGTCTTTAGTTAAGAAATTCACTCACCATTATGGCATCATTAGGGAAACAAGGATAAAATTACTCCATGGTTAATGACCTATAGGATCCCCACCAAAATTTGTTTCAGATCTAATAAAACCGAGCTTTACACACTCGAATGAATTATGAGGACTGCTAGGCGGTATTAAAATGTGGGGAAATAGATTTTCTGAAGCTAGGAGGACTGGACTTTTCAAATCAGATAGTAGAATGGAATTTTCTGGGCAATAAATTCTACCATGTCTCAATTTCATTTTTTTTTTCCCCTCGCAGAATTTTTAAGGCTTTGATGGAATCTCTGAGTGGGATGGCCTCTAAAAATTCATTGCCAATTGTCGTCTCCTCCTCTATCCCCTTAAGGTAGATAGATTGATGGATGAACAGCTAAATGGGCAAATAAGTGAGGAAAAAGTATAATCTAATGAAAACTCGATATATGATGTAAGTAAATGATTAGGTACACTCATAGACTTAAAACATCCCAGAAGGCACAGGGAATTAGGACATGATTCATTTAGAAAGGTGTATCAGTAGTGGTGACAGTTGCTTAATATCCCAAATGTTCAAATGTTCTTCAGCTTATTGCTATATTTGAATGTCCCAAAATTTGTTATTTTTATAACTCAGCAAAAATAAATTAAAAAAGGCCAATGCATCAAAAAAAAAAAAAAAAAAAAAAATATATATATATATATATATATATATATATATATATATATATATATATATATTTATTTGAAGCATTGGTTTAGCATAGTTTGGCCACAGCCCAGAAGGAGGTATAGCTAATGGCATTTGCTCTCTTTAAACTTTAATCTTTCCTATTAATTCCCTGCAACTGGAGAATGCACGAGAGTTAATGTTCCATGAACGTGTTTCTCACTCTGCAATCTCTTCAAGCTAATTACCCTCAGGTGCTAAATGGAGGGAAATTGCAATCCATTTGGAAGGGAGAAATTTCACCTCCCCTTTGCCTATGTAACACTGTAGGTGCAGTTAGGAAGAAAGAAAATCAAACATAAGAATCCAAGACTAAAGTACATTTAATCAAAAAACAGACACTCACTGCACAGCCCTGATTGGCTATTCCTTTTCATGGTAGCTTTGGGAAGGTAAATTGCCTCCCGCTGTGTCACTCCTTGCTGCCTGCTCCGCAGGTTACTTGGAGGTCAGCGCGTGTAGCAGTGGACAAACTGCTGAACAGATGTTTGATTGACAAGAATGGCGCAGATTGGCAATCAAAGTTCCAATCTAAAGGAGAGGCTCGCCAAATGGTCGTTTTAAAAGGTGAAAGCAAAGGAGATGCAGAAGAAGTCGAAATACAAATTAAAAGCAAATTAAGCCAAAGTGACAGATTCACGATTGCTTGTACGGAACATTAAATCTCAGGCAACTGACGCAACATTCATCAGATGCAAAATCAAGTTACTAGTATACAAATGGCCTTTGAGTCAATCGCTAATCAGTAACGCAGGGCAAACATACACATCGCCGGAAAGCAGTATGGGTACGTTTTTAAAATGTGTTAAAGCAGTGAAAAGGAAGGGGAGTCAGACTGAGTGAATGACGAGTCTGGAGCATGGAGGGTCATTTTGTCCCTTGTTTGATCTCTGTGCACATGACACGGCAGGAAATTAACAATGAAAGGAGCCAGCAACTACTGTCTAATAAACACAGGGAAAGAACCCCCCCATTCACCACTAAGTATCCACTGGGGAACATGCCAGAGCGGTGGGTCATCCATGGACCCAGCCCGGCACTCAGTGCCAAATGAAACGTTTACATGTCTAATAAAACATCTTTATTTGTTTTTGTCACTTTTCACAGGGTCCTCTTTAAGTTATAGTCTTTTCTCTCCTCTTTAGCTGCAGCAGTTTTCTGAGTCACAATTCTTGTGTGTAATATTAATAAACGAGGTAGGGAGGACTGCAAACACTCCGTATCTTAAACAAATACTTGTAGTGATGGTGCTGAGCTCCCACTGTGCTGAGGAATCTCCTACCAACAGAACTCCCTCCTATTTATCTCTGTGGCCGTGCAGACTGGGAGGTTCAGGAAGCATCAAAGAAGAGCACTCTAGATAAGAACATGTTGTGTTTTCACTAGTGCCTAATAAAAAAAATGAAAAAAAAAAAAGAAAACGTAACCTAAATGCAAAGGCAAGCAAGCTCACCTGATTGCATTGCGTGGCCTTTTGTTTGGTCATATAATGAACTGCTTGAAGGCACAAGTCAACCTAAAACGGTGGTTTATGTTTTATTGTGTTTGATTTTCTTCTGCAAACTTTGTAACCGTGTGTGTTTTTTTGCCTTTACTCAAATGCCAAGGCCATTTGATGAAACCATCAGAGGTGATATGGTCCAGTCTAGTAGCATCCCAGCGTAGTCCTGAAAGGTTAGGTTCTCCATGAACGCTTAAGGGTCTACTGAACCCCTGTAAGTGTCTGCTGGAAATTGCAGTGACATTTTGCATGAATGAGGAAAAAAAATCTTCCAAATATACTCTCTTTCAATATCTTTTAGGTTTTAGGTTATCATTAACCTCTGTATTACCATACTCCTTTTACAATAAGGCCAAATTCACATTATTTCGTCACATGAACTGAGAATTAATGTAGAGTAATAAATATAATGAATAAGGAAATAAAGATCTGAATAGGACAAATTTAAGCCCCCCACATTTACACATGTTAATTCCTTCTTTAAATATTTTAGTTTAATAAAAATAGTTTTATATATAAAATTTGATCGTTGGATGCAAATTCTGGGCTGAAATCTTTTACACTTTCAGTAAAAACAGGGTGCGCATTGTTTGGAAAGGTAGACTTGTCATTTCACGCACCAGTATCTCAGCAATCCGTAAAGACCAGAACACATTCCTCGATAGGATTAGAATTTTACGATCACTGTGAAAACAGTTCCGCCTCTCAAAAAAAGTAATCTTTTACCCATCTCCTCTTTCTCAATTTGCAGCTGATTTTTGATTTTAACTGTCTGTTTAGTACTGTAATGTGGGATTAGAACAGCAAAAATTCTACAGAAAAACCCAAATAGCAGTTAAAATAAATCAGCCTGCAAATGCTTAAGGCGTCACTTCTGGGACGGTCAGAGGCTGCATGGGTGGTAGTCAGGCTCCCAAGTCCAGTCAGGCTGAGTGGGTTCACACTGATAACGTAGGTAATGGTGTTTCTGGAAGAGTGCGGCCAGATGAAATACACCGCGCAGACAGATACCGCCGGCACACTGGCCCTTCTGTTGGAAAATTTCATTTTTCCGTCAGGAGGGCATGAATGCCGAGGCTGAATCCAAATCCGGTGTTCCGCAGTTTATCAGCGTGTGGCCCACCAAGTGGTGAGATGGTGGGGGAACTGAAGGAGGGTGGTGGGTCGGCAGCAGTTGGGTGATCCACTCAGCCGAGACCCTCCACTTTAATCCAATTTACAGCCACCCCCAGCAAAAGATAATTACAACCCTTAAACCAGCTAGAAGAAGGGAAGAAAAAAGGCCCCACTCACCCAAACTGTGCCTCTAGCCCCTGAAGTCTCCACCTAGAGCAAGAAAGGGGCAGGAAGGAGGGGGAGGGCTCTGTTAGCAAGACTCAAGTTAGGCATTGTGACAAAATAATAGTGAGTGTAGCTAATGAAGCAATGTAATTTTTCTTTCTAGTTTTCCTCTTTTTGGTGCCCTGGGATGCCCACTGAGCAGCAGTGGAGGGCATCCCAGGGCTTCTTTGCTTGCCGATGTTTACCGCAGATGTAGGGGAGGTGCATTTTACCTTTTCAAGAGTGTTTTTGTGCATTTAAAATAAATATTTTTGTGTGTAAAGGTGACGACATAGCAGCTGATGAATCCATGATTTCAGTTTGTGTATCAAAAACAAACCCTCTTCTGTTTGGGGTCTATATTTAGCTTGCATTTGATTTTAAAGGGGTCTAAATTTAGTGTTTTCTGAGCTTTCAATATTTTGAAAAAAGCTGTGAAATCAGTTCTATTTCTTCGTTTTTACTGTGGACTTCCTCATTGTTCGAGTTCTTTGAAGTACAAACGGCAGAATGGGGTTAACTTTTCCAAAAGAATGTGAAGAAATAATAATGAAGGGGGCTCACAGGGGAGCGGAAACACTGGCCAGTCCTAATTAATGGAAGGAGAGACACTCCTAAAGTCTCCCATTCACAGGCTCACAAAGGAGTTCTCCACCAAGCAGAACCTGGAATGGAATATAGGAGAAGTGAATGGAGACAGGGCTGGAAGGGAAAAAAAAGAAAAAAAATGAGACTCGGCCCTTATTCTTTGAGGGCTCAAACTTTTTTTGTGTGTGTTTCAGCCCAGGGTTAATGTTCCTTTAGTCCACGTTCTGTTTAGTGTGATGGTGTTCACAGAATATGCTGGTCAGTTTTGTAAATATGGGACCTGGCAGTATTCAGAAATGGGTGGCACATTTCCAGACCTAATCCAATTGTGGCCTCTTCCCGCACTCTTTCAAACACTCCCTCTTGCCATGTTAATGCCTCCACCCACTCCTTTACAGGTGCATTAACTGGAGTCAAGGGCACCAGTAGTCCATACAAGGGGGCAGAGGGGAGGCGAAGAAGATGAGGTGCTTATTTTGCCACAAGTCAAGTCAAGTCAAGTCAAGAGGGGATGGGTCTATGAGGGCCAAACAGGAGAAGTGTGGACCCACCTGCCACTGATTATCCCCCCCTGTAAGAGGGTTTAGTCTTGACCTCTGAACTTCAGAGCTGCCCCACACCACTAATCTGTTAATTAACCGAGAAATACCCTGGAAAAACTTTGAACAGCCATTGTGTGTACGTGTGAATGTGCGCACACGAGTGTGTAGATGGAAGAGAAAGAGGGAGCGAGAGAGAGTGAGTATAAAGCGAACAGGCTGTGGTATGAGGTGACCACATTCTCCTTGTGCTGCATTGCTGGATAAATAGGACGCTGACCTCAGCCATGGTTTTACAAGGTCAGCACTAATGTTTGCTGCAGTCCACTGGGGCTTCACCTCACCTCCCATTTTATAACTTAAAAGAATTCATTTAGCTTTGCATAATGCTACTAGAACCATGAATCAAGTTGAAGAAAACACAACATTACCAATGATGCTCTTTTTCATTTGCATTTTCTGTTAACCATGTGGGTACCCTGGACAGGTCCAACACTGACCTGAGAAGGCCCCAAACACAACACTTTCTAATGTGCCTGATTCAGCAAGATAATATAATAAGATCCCCCCCAAATATGTACGTTAAACTGTGAGAGAAATAAGTTTGCGAGTCAAAAATTTGTAGCTGCATGGTTTTAAAGTATAGATAAATTATTTAATAACACCATTGTTGTTGTTGCTTATTATCATTCACCTCTGTTCTCTACTGTAATGACCTCATAATACTTATATAATAAACTATATTATGCTTCCTGCTTGATGAGACACACCTGGCCATCCTGCCGTAAACAAACAAAAATCTCTGAGGTTGTTCTTATTGGCGAGGCAGCTGATAAGTAGCGCAACAAAGTCAATTAGTTCTGTGTTTATTAGTATGTGACAGGCGCTGGGTCATGCAGATTAACTCCCAACCCTTGGAGGGATGGGACAACAATAATGGTGAAACATGTCTGTCCGGGCAGAAAGTAAAGGTAGCAAAAGGAGCACAGCAAACCCTGCTCAATTAATTATGTGGATTAATGAAGTTCTGCTTGATTAAATGTTGATGCCATTAAAAACGCCAATTTTTTACCCCCAATGTGACATAATGGACACTCTTACATAAATAATGGGATCCTTCATGGTTATGGAAACCAGCACATTGTGCATTATAAAACACTCCTCTTCCCGAAGCCCCCTCCTCAAATCAATTAATTAAGGCTATTGCCCTTGATTATCCAATCAGAGGTTGCATTTGGGTTTGACCTCTAACCTTCAACCTTCTCCGACTGGAAGGTTATTGATTGAGCAGGATGGTTTATTCTCAGCTTTTTGCAACAGCCTTACCTTTAAAAAGAGTTGCTGACAAAGTGTCCTTTGATTGACCCCGCCAAGCTGCCATAGCTATTGTTTTCGTCGGTCTTGGGTCGAGTGGAAGGCTCAGACATTAAGTCGCTGCCATTTAGACAACAATTACATTAAATAATTGTCAAAATGAAGAGAGGGATCGATAACACTCAACAATAACACTCACTGTTCTCTGAAAGCTACTGATGCAAAAAGTGACAGATGCTGTAACTCAGACACAATAATACCACGTTTAGTGTATAACAAATAAATCACTTGCTGTGTTTTACAGTTCGTTTTTCTCCCCTCTTTGCTAGTTTATACATCAAAACTGGGTTTATTTAACTTTTTTTCCTTGTGATCAACAGTATTTCTTCTTTTGTGACAAATTAAGCATGCAGTGTTTGCAAATGCAATTACAACGTAAATGATATTTATACAAATAAGTAATGCATCAACTGGGTACACCGATCAATTCCCCCCTGTCATCCTGACCTGGAGCTGTTCACCAGTCAGTGGAGCAAAAACCGTGCAGCTGTAATGAGCTATCGTGTGGTCAAACTGTGGTCAGCCCCAGGATTTCTTCCATGGCAACGCACTGACCTGTTTAATAAACAGCCCTGGTCTCTCTTTTTTACTTGACTTCAATGAGATTCTTCTATATTTTTTTTATGGATTTTATTTTGCTATGTACAGTTATATATGTATATATAGTTTTATAATTTTTTTACAACATTTTATTTAGATAAAAGATAAAAAAATAATATTTGCTCATGATTTCAAGACAGGACCCCCACACAAGCAGTATTTGTTAATAATTATTCAAGCGGAGCCGGTAAGACAGATTTTGCCCTTCAAATATGAGCATTAAGTAAATAATCAACCAAAGGTCAGGTCTCTCCTCATTTTAAGTTTAAATTCAACAGGCTGACTCAAATTTTCCCTCTGCTGCACCTTTTTCCTTTCTTTGACTTTTGGACACCAAAGAGCGATCCTGCCTGTTTGGCACAATCCGAAACAACATGGACGTGTAAACATATCAAATAACCGCTGCGAGGCCGTCGGTGTGTATTTTGGTGCTTGCTGAACAAGAACTGCGTGGGATTGTTCTCCTTCACCCTGTAGTCTGTCCTCTGGCTACAAGGAATCTGAGTCACTCACTGCACATCAGGCTTCTCCCCCCAGGGGCCCTGGCACTGGCGGAGGCAGGTTAACAAACTGTAAAGGCTTCAACTGAGCAGCACACAAACTGTTTACTCCCCACAAAGGGATTGGCTCCAACAAATGTCATAAGCCTATAATGAGATAGCTGATCTCCGCAGTAAAGAAAGAAAGAAAAGGAAAATGCTTCCTCTCTCTAGTCGGTGGCCATTAAAGGCAGAGGGAGGACAAAAAGGGGAAGGCTTCCCCGTTTTCTCAGAAGCCGGCAGAGGCTGGCCAACATGACAATGCCAGTCAATTAATTGGTGAAAAAGTGAAAATCCAATTAATGTGTATCAAGCTGGCACTTTTTGCATGATGATGGCTCATTAGGAGTCTGAGCTGCGGCTATAGAAGTGGATGGGTGGAGGGGCCTAAACCCCACTCATTAAAGCTCTGTCTTTCTCAGTGGGGTTTTAGGGACTTGCTTATTTATGCAACAGGTTAGAAACAAAACCTCAATGTAATGCCCATTTAGCAGCTTTGAAACTAATGAATTCTTAAATGGTGTG
Source organism: Tetraodon nigroviridis (assembly GCA_000180735.1). Classification (NCBI taxonomy): domain Eukaryota; kingdom Metazoa; phylum Chordata; class Actinopteri; order Tetraodontiformes; family Tetraodontidae; genus Tetraodon; species Tetraodon nigroviridis. The sequence continues at coordinate 984,155 of CAAE01014563.1, forward strand.
GGTGTGGAAGCTTTAGCTCTGCCAGTATTACCTCTACACACGTTGCATTAGTCAGTGTGCTTTTTTTTTAAATACAATTTCCGCACACAACAACGTGATGTGACAACATGGAACCTGAGATGGACTAGAGTAATTATCTCAACTGAAAAACCAACTTTGATAACTGTAGGCGTAGATATCGTGGCCCTGGTCACAAGAGGTGACACCGATGGTGAAGTCATTATAAAGTCAGTCTTTACATTATGTTCGTCGAGCCACTGATCAATAGTTTGATTACATCATATTTACAGTTGCTGTTATTACCCCTAAAATTGTGGATGATGTTCCAATCGCCGCAACCAGATTATGGCTCCGTGTGGGCCACCCCTGAACCCCGCCGTCCACCACGCTGACACAATAATAAATGCTCTCCCTGTATTTCTGCGGCGTGCCTGTGTTTGCCTAGCCTCTGCCTCTATGTGTAAGATTAATACCCTTGCCACATTCTCATAGAATAATGTCACTTTAATCTTGTTTGGGGCAAAATTCGAAGTAGAGTGTGTCTACTTGTTTCCTGAGATTACTTCATCTTTCTTTCGGCAGCGGCGTGTGACTCTGCTGCCTGCTGTCCCCTGGCATTGGATGTCCCATTACCCTTCACACGCCGCAACACTGGCCACAGGACCCGACAGGAGGCCAGTGTACTATTGATGTTTTTTACTTTTTCTTTACCACTATTAAACACATTCCGATTGCATGAAACAGACTAAAGAGGATGACCGCCGGCGGCTGCTCAGTTTTAGGTGCCTTAAAATGTTACACTCGACAAAGAACATCACCTGATTACGCATCACTCCTGCTGTCCGTGTGCAGCAAAACATCATGTTTTTCCTGTTTTTACAGCTGCAAGCTATAGCTGCTTGACATATACTGTAAATAGGCTGCTCAAATGTTCCACAGAAGATTGAAAGGCACATTTAAAAGTAACCCAGTTAGGGCTGCAAAATGTCGGCTGCATTTTAAAAACGACAACAAAAATTTTGCCTTTTCGGTCCACAACGCAAGTTCCATTCCACACACACACTCCTTTTGCACTGTTGTTCTCTCCTTCAATAATTTACAGCAAGTGTTTTCACACTCGTGCTTTTTCCGCTCCCAGCATGTCTGAATGAATGGGCTGCAGTGCATCAGCTATAAATCTCTAATGAGGCTTGATGTAAACACCACAATACAATGCTACAAACACAATACGACAACCGCACAATACATAAATTCCTTCTGCAACATTTGCTTCTGACATTTACACTTGCAGACACACATTTGGCCCAACAGCTATGAACCTTCTCTCTTTTTTCCCCTTTTTTTGTGTGTTTTCTAAAACGTCTGCATGATTAATTTGACTTGAAAATGCAGTGAGGATCTGTACTTACAGTAATTATGTGATTAATAACCTGCTGGTAAATATGAAATATAATTATATCTGCAAATGACCAACAGTGTCTTTTTAGGCACGCACACTATGTGCTGTGGGTTTTTCTTTCTTTTATTTTTTTTTCCTTTTCACTGTTTGGAGAGGCAGTGGTTCCCCCCCTACCCCTCACCCCACTTCCTAATAATCTATTCTGCTCAGCCAGCTGCATACATTGACAAATGTTTCCAGCATTAGGTATTTACAGGGTGAAAGGTAATAGATGCAAGAGTTTAAAAATGCCTCCTACAAGAAGCAGCAACCACACAGAGAAGAGAGAGGGAGAAAACATCACGGCAGCGAAAACATTTTGTCTTCTCTTCAGGGAATCAGAATATTTGTAATTCCCAGCTTCAACATCACATTTTAGCCTGAAGGGATGCAAAAGCAGGATATGGGGATTTCGATCATACCACTGAAACCATTGTGGGAACAGATACTTTTTTAAGTGCATTACTGCAGCAAATAATAATAATATCTATAAAAAACAGCAGTTTTCAGCTTTCTTTTATTCACATTAGTGGAGGGAACAATTGATCTGAATATTGATTACATTTATTAGGGTGCACCTACTTTCCTGTAAAGTACTTTCCTGGAAAATTGAGGGATTGGGGATTTTTACTCAGGTCTCTTAATGTGTTTGCTTAGTTTGTTGTGATTTCCTTTGTATGTCTCTTTCAGGCTGATTTATGCAGATGCCGCCTGTTCTCAGGGGGTAATGAAAGCTGTGACGGTGCATTAATGAGGCTGCTGTTTTCGGCCCATATCCACTTCCTCCAGTTACCTCCCTCACTTTGTTCACTCGTTCCGCATTTCCTGTCAGGAGTGCGTACACTGTCATCTTACACGGTTTCAGAAAGCCAGAATCCTGTGACTCCTCTTGAAGACAAAACAGAATATTAAATATAGCATTTAATGTCTCTTTTTTTTGTTATAGCTTTTTTAATTAAAAAAAAAAAAAATGTAGTGTTAAAAAAAAACATCTTAATCTACGCCTCAGGTCTTGACACTAGTAAAAACACTGATCAGCCTGGTAGAATCTGTTGGGAGGCTGGTTTCCCTGCCTGCTGGGATTAATGGATAACTTTGTAAGAGACGCCTCTGTTCTTAGGCAAGACAAAAATGACCAGAGGCAGCCGAAGAATTTGGCGGTCAGTAACTGTGCTGTTTCCCATACATATATTATTATAGCAATAGCACCGGTGGTGATTGAATTTCTGACCTTTTGTTGAAATGGGAAAGGGGAGGGCTGCATTTCAATTTTTGTTGTGTCATTCGTGTCTTAAAATAACTACAGGGATGAAAGATCGTGGCTTGATTCAATTACAGAGCTGTGAAAAGGCTAAAGATTACTGTATTCAACATGGAACCCCACTTGTACACATCTGACACAAAAGTAGGTGCAGCTTTCACACAGACACAGACACACACACACACACACACACACACACACACACACACACACACACACACACTCGCACACACACACACGGACAGAAAAGATCTTTATAAATGTTACACTAATGAATAAAATTGTTCATTTCGGAGACATTTAGTCAGAATCTCCTTGAGAAACTAGGGAAGTTATGCCGGCCGAGCCTGTTTGGTTCTGCCAATCGGCAGCAAAGTTTGCATTAAAACCTGCTGACAGCTGTGGGAGAGAGTTCCCACTTTCATCTGGCGCTGTCTGGCCCTCCAACTAACCTCGCCGTCACCCTCTCCCTTGGCCAACCTGCTCTCTTTATTAATCCGTGTTGCATCCCACAGTCTGCGGAGAACTACCCCACCATGTTCCCCAGTTATTGCTAAACTTTTTTTTTTTTTTTGATAATTTTCCCTTTTTTTCATCAAAGAACATTTAACTCGATAGCCTTGAACTGGGACTGCAGGTTCTGCAAAGGAGCCCACCCAGGAACACCATCATAAAGTATCAACCGGTTTGACTGGAAAGACAGTGAAACAAGTGTGTGCGTGAGCGTGTGTGTGTGAGAGAGAGAGAGAGAGAGAGAGAGACAGGGAGAGAGAGAGAGACAGAGAGAGACTAAAATGAAATCCAAATGATGTTATTTTCCCTTTTCAAACTTACCTTGTCTGTCCTTCTTGAGGATCAGCTCAGTCTGCTGATGTTAAAGGAACCAGCTCATAATCAGAACAAGAATAAATGCAGCACAGACTATCAGAGGAAAAGCAGAGCTGGTGCCTCCGCTGAACTTTGATTCTTTGTTCCTGCTTGTGGAGGCTTAAGGGTTCCACTTGACAGTCAGTGCCCAGAGATGTCCTGCAGTAAACGCAGGCCTCTGCTGCCCCTTAGAGGCGGAGGGCGATAAGAAAACGGCAAAAAACCCTCTCCAGCAGCGTGGAAGTGTTCCGCTTTATGGCGCCTTTCCATGATAGCTGCTGTGAATTACTCTATAATAATGAGATTGAAACATCTATTAGTATTTATTTCACCACAGAGGTGGATTATTTTGACTTGAAGTGAAAGTTGTTGTGTGGGTCTTAAGCTGTTCTGTCAGTGAGGTATTTGGTATGTGCACGGCTGTTCTAATCCCATTAGTGGTGCTGATCCAGGGCCTCAGGGTCTGCTGTGTCTCTATCAAACCTGCTTTATGTTGTGTCTGTCAACAGTTTGTTTGCTTTGGACCAGAAGGAAGTGATTTTATTTACATGTGGAGAAAGGGAGAAAGAGAGAAAGAGAGAGAGAGAGCACCGCGGAGAGAGAGAGAGAGAGAGAAGCCTGAGGCTATTTTCACAACACTTACTGTTTAATTTGGCTCTAAATACTGAAGAGACACAATAAAGTGATTTTACTGTAAACAATTTTATTAGAATTCATTTGAGCATACTTTAGATTAAATTAGGCCCAAGAATGTATTCAATCCTACATCCCTTGATGTGAACATATGATAGTCAAGTGACATCGGTCACTTGCCTTTTTTTAAAGTTTATTATTCATGTTGTTTGTTACACTTTTACAGTTTACAGAAAACAGAGTTTCTTGTGTTTAAAGACAGGATTTATGCAGCTATGGGTGCCACCTCAGATGTAGTCAAGTACAAAAGAAAAGGAAAGAAAAGTAATGTAAAGAAAAGAAAAGAAAAGAAAGAAGAAAAGAAAAGTATGAGCCTGTGGTTTTGTGCAGCAACCTCCTGGGGAAAAAGTGTCCCGTTCAATTAGGATGAGGGGTGGACTAAGGGGAGCAGAGGGAGTTCAGGTATCTGAAGGAATAATTTATGAGAGAGGTTAAAAGACATTAACCTTCAATTAGCCGAGACATTACGGATTCAAAGGAAGTTTCACCTGAGGATATCTGACCTTTCTCTATCAGGAAATTAATTTATTACTGAAGATTCCAGCAGAAAATGTGGATTTTTTTTTTTTTTTTAAATTTAAGAGTGAACAGGGTCCATTTAGAACTAAAATAGAAGGAAGTGCATGCAGGTCCACCAGATGCAGAGGTGTTAAGTTCCTTTTTGTGAGTATTACTACATGCACTTAACCTTCATTCCCAAGCCAAAGCCCCTTTGGGCTTGTTACCTAAGAAATATGTCTCCTTTTTTGTCTGTCTTCTGCAAGGTTCCCCTGAAACTTGTCATTGAGACAATGTAGAAGGAAGTGAGAGATAAAGTTGCCGGGCCCTCTTTCTCTGCTGTTTATTTGCTGTGTCAAGGATTGAGAGATTACACCGTTTCTACGCAGTAAGGGAAGAATCTGGTCAAGCATTTCCTGGGGCTAAAAACATCACTTGAAGAGGCAAAGTGGGATTACTGACACCTGCATTAGGGAATGAAAATCCCCACATTTGCTGTGAGTGGAGGCCGTCATCAATCATATGTGCGGAGAGAAATCTGTGCACGGCTACAAAAAGCAGCCCTAAAAGATTTTTTTAAAGGAACAAATGAAGAAGCTACTACTTTTATTAAAAAGATGGTGAGTTGTTTTGATATAACCAGGCATTTTTTTAGATTTTTTTGTGCAAATAATTCCCATTCATTCATTTCATACAGTAGCAGACTTCCGTATATCTGTTTATCACTTGTTCCTTGTAATGGAGACACAGACTCTGTGCAGTGGGGAAGGTAACACTAACCTTCATGCTGTCAACGGTGTGATTGATCACTAGAAGATAAACATCAGATCAGTCAGAGAACAGGACAGACATTGATCCCCAGAGGAAAAGAAGACTTGTCGCACAGCAGTGTACGCAAACCTCTGCGAAACATCTGTCAAAAAACAATGGCAGAAAACTGTACTTCTGTGACTAACACGGGAACTAGCAGACGGGTGCCATCCCTGCAGGATGACGGTTGATGGCCAGAGAGGCGTTTCCACGCGTCACAGTTTTTAGCAACACTGTCCAGGCAGTGGAAAGTTTCCAGAAACTTTCTGCAGTTTAATGGTTTTTTGTGTGTGTGACTGACATGTACTTAGTACAAATCTAAAATATAAAGTAGTTGAATCAGACGCGTGTGAGTTTTTCAACCCCACCTGGCTGCTGCTGCTGCCATTAGCCACAGGCTTCACGCGACGCCATACTTAAGAATGGAAGCAGGAGGGGAGAACGAAAATGGATAAAAGAAAAGTGAATGGTCAGTTTGACAAAAGGGGGCCAGTCTGGTCGACAGGAAGAAAAGCATTAGTGGCCTTTATGTGCGCGGCAGCAGACCTCCGTGTTACAGTGTCAGTGTGTTTTCTTCTTAATTAAAACAGTCATAAGTTTCATTGAGCGGTGAATCAAAGGGAGGTTAGACAGTAAAGCACTCGGTATGTGTGTGTGTGTGTGTGTAAAAAAAAGAGAGCAAGAGAGTAATTTTTATTGTTAAATAACAGTATTTCCCGTAGAAATGTAGGTTAATAACCTTCATATGGTTGGGTCTCGGTATGTTTGGTCACATTCGGCGGCCACCTTCCTCAGCTCTGACTCGGTCAACCAGATCCAGCTTCTCCAGTAACAATCTCTACTGTCCCTCTTCAGGACAACAGCCAAACAATAGCAAACTCAAACGAGAGGGCTTTTTCTTCCCTGAGATCACCCATCTCGTGCTTTGTCATAGCAGGTCTCTGAACTGGGAGGGCACCCGATCCCCAGCGGCCTAATGACCCGACGCTTTCCACGCTGTTTGATTTCTTCGATGGTTGTAGCTTTGTCCACCCCTCATTAATTATAAACCAAGGAATGTTTGGATGATTAAAATTGCAATAGGATTTTTTTTTTTTTACTCCCACCAACAATACAAGGGAGCCCGGTGGGATTTCCCCTCTCGCGTTTCCTTGAGGGAATGGTCAAAAGGAGCGACTGTAAATTATGTAGGGGAGATACATAATGGTAGAAATTGCCACTCATAGTGGGCAACCTGAGAGGGTTCGACTGAGACTGACTGACAGGGGCTGCAGGTATGTGGGTAGTGTAACAGAGATGTCTGGAGCCTCAATAGAAACAGACCTGGATGGGGTACACCCAAATCTGAGGTCAGAGGCCAGTAACGTTACTACGGGTAAGTGATGAAACAGTGAGGCTGCTTGCTTAAAAAATAGCAAATTGGGCTCATTTATACCCTGAGGATATTCTCAGAACTTCACCTCTGAGGACAACCAGTCAAACCTTTTATTAAGAGGTTAAAATTCTAACCTGTCCCAGTCACCTCTGCCAGGGATTTATAAAATGTGAATTATGATTATCATTTTAATGACCATAATCTATTTATCATCATAACAGGCTGTTAGTAAAGATGGTGGAGCAGCATTTGTTGTGTACCGTCAGCCGTTCCCTGACATTCCCAGAGAGAGCTTTAATCCCCCCCCCCCCACCTTCCACCCCCTCTGAACTTCACATAAACCTTCCTCTGGGGCTCTAGAAGACATTCAACTGCACGCTGTTAGCTTTTGCTTTATGTCAGTCTAATGTAACCCGGTCGCTACTGTGAAGTTTAAAGGAGATTAGGGAGTGACTGCAAGAACTTAGCCTTTCAAAATCACACATCGGTTTCTCCTGCTGAAGTTACCATCCTCACATCTACGTATAGGTCTGTTTATTGTGCAATACAGTACACAAGATGACACTGGATAAACAGGAATTAGGAATTTTTAATATTTCAGAAAACGGAAAATGTGGCAAACGTTGAAGAACTCATTCTGCCAACATGATCCCAGAGACCTTAAGTGTTTCAGAAGTGTAGTCTAGGGGTGTGCGATTCTGTTAAAGGCTGGTGGTAACAAAGGCAACTGATTTATAATATTGAAATAAAATAGGAAATAATTCTTTAAACACTTGCAGAGTAAAGGTACCAGTAAAGACAAGCAGCATAAATTAAGATGAAGCGAGCGTTTCTGGGCTTGAGTTTGCGGCGTTTGTTGTCGTTGCTCTCCGTGTCACAATGATGGAGTGTCTGTCTGACAGGTGCTGCAGTTTCCTTGACCCCTCATTGTATTTAAACAACACAGGCTCCTCACACAGGAAGAGCACAGGAGACAATGCAGGTGAGCCTGGAAGAATTTCCCCTCTGGGCCTTCGCACCTGAGCGTGTGTGTTTCTGTACGGCTTTTTAGAAAGACTATTTTCCATTAGGGTCTGCCTTCATAGATGGAATAAACCTGTAGTGAGGAGTTAAAACTTGATTTTTAAAAAAATTATATTTTTTTGTGACTAATCCTTTATTCCATGTTAATAGTAATGGCAAAGATCCTCATTAAAATGGTTCTTTGCTGTTCTTGATCAGAAGGAAACATGTGTGTTAAGTCCAGTCCACCAGTCATTATTTGTGGATTAGTGCTGCTCTGAACCCTCTTTGATGTGTACATCTTTTACACTTTCCATCGAGCCATAGCGACACACTGAAAGGAACAGTGAGGCAGACAATGGGCTGAAGAGGAGCGGGCATAAACAGGAGTCATCTTCAGCTTTGTCTTGAGCTGCAGGGAAACTTCCTGTAAGAAGGAAGATAAAACATCCCAGTAATTACCGCTGCACACATGAGCAGTCACATGAGAGGTCATACCACCTTTTAAATGCCTAAATGCATACATCATACATGCGTACATTGTGTGCATTTTTGCATGCAAAAGTGCAGCACCAGCACACGCACACACACACACAGGACTGTGCACACTAGGATAATTTTCATTTATATCTTTACAGGATACCATGAGCCATTTTCTGTGAAGTAAACCGGATTTTATAGCTTTGTATTTCACTTTTTAAGCCTTGAATTTAGAATTAGGAACCCCAAAGATTTGATTTAACAAACACGGTCGGACTCCAAACAGTAAGTGAATTTCCAGAGGCAGACGGGTACCGTGCAACTGATATTGTGGAGTACACTGCCCCCTGCTGGCAAAGAGAGTAATGAAAGGCCACGGCCTAAATGACACTTTTTGTCTTTATATATATGTGTGTGTGCGCGCGCGCGCGGTTGTTTATGAAAGAGTTAAGCTTTGATTTCCATCTAGTTTTGACCTGTTTCAAAAGAGCCATGCTGTGGAAGTTTGATGTAGCGCTGAGTTAATTCACACAACAAGGCCTCTTTCAGGTGCAAAAGCACATAAGAGCAGTCAGTGTTCCGCCCTGACCACAGGATTTATTTACCTTACAGTGAGGGGACAGTCGATAAGAGGAGATGGGGTGTGCTGACGGAAAGTGTGTAGAAGTGCGTATTTCTGTGTGTGTGCATGCACACGTGCGTGTGTGTGTGCGGGTGTGCATGGTGCAACACTAAAACATGCAGATGCACAAAAAACTTTTGCTAATTAGGTAAACTTACATCTTTATAATGAGAAATAATACCAGAGGAGGGAGTTGGGATGTTTGAGGGGGCTGAATGGATAACAGCCAGTAAACATCAACAGGCTTGGGGGTGGGGTTTTCCTGTTTTTTTAGGCACTTTCACTCCTTCTACAGCACAAGAAGTCTTATTTAATTTCTGTGTAAGGGTGTGTTCATCTGCATGCTTGGAAAGATAATGTTCACCATTTCCACCCTTGGAGCAGCAAGCAGCAAAGCAAAGCCTGGAGAGGATCAGCCAAACACATTCATCCAACCAATGTGACATTGTACCTGGAACTGATTTACTTTTGATGCACTGACTGTAACAAGTCTGCAATGTGGCTGCAGTAATCTCGTAGAAACAGTCAAACAGGAAACCTCCCAGAGGTCTGATCCCTGTGATCTTCTCGGGGGGCAGTCGGAACACGCAGAACTCAGCACTCTGCAGAGCCACATGTGCTTTCAAACAGCACCTTCAGGAAACTTCAACCTAAACAAGTGCCAGCTCTGGTAATGGGGTTTAACCCAAACATTTCCTATTTGGCAAGATAGTAACATCTGCCGTGCTGCTGTGGGACATCAGGGTGAGGCCATGTGGATTCCCTCAGCTAATGTGTGATACAGGCAGAAAGAATGCAGACCTCACTGGATGTTTAGTCCCATACCCGTTTAGCAGTTTGAGGATCCTCATCTGAGGGTTGTGTCGTAGTCATCAGCACCCTTGATTCTTCTGGATGTCTGAGGAGCTACAACAACCGTAACACAAGAGCAAGCTGCTGTAAAATCCTGCTGCTCTTTCTGTCCTTTAAAGGGGAAAAATGACCCATTTTAGCTTCCATTAGCAATGATACAGATGGGCTTGTGTTTTAAAAGGGCTTGTGAATTGTGCAGAATATCCACTGCTGCAGAAGCCCACCCCTGTGTTTAGCTTCGGCCGGTATCCTGTTCCACGTGCACTTTTCCACCAAAGTGAACACAATGCAGCCATTGAACAGGTCACAACGAACACCTTCATACACGGCCGAGAGCGACGGTCCAAAAAACAGCACCTGGGTTTGACTACAGTGACAGTCGGGGTGAAACATACAAACTCTCACAGATTCCACAACACTGCGGGTCTTTTTGGATTTATTTCTTTGACTTGGCGAGTGAAGACAAACTCGAGTAGATCAGCAAAGTCAGGTAGTAGAGTTGGAAGTGACTTTAACAATAGTTACTTCCAGCACTTGTGCTTTAAAAGAAAAGTCTTCATTCAATTTTTTGTGTTTTAACAAACTTTAACAAATTTTTGACTCATGAGTTTTTTTTCATCACATTATTTCTTTACGTGTGAAGAAACAACCAGCTTCAAGTGACTCAATCACTTGTCTTGGTTGTGTCCAAACCCAAAGTCCAAACCTAAAGTTTGATGACAGTAAAGCCTAACAAGCACCCAAAAATACCAAGAGAGCAAATTTTATCCAGACATATTGAAACAATAAAACACAGTTTGGACTTTTACTATGGATCCCTGAATCTAAACATGTTCAACTATCAACAAACTCTAAGTTCAGTCTGATTTCCAAAGCCTGACATTAAAGCATTAAAATGAGGCACGTCGTTGGCAAGTAGGAACCGGCAAAAAGTAACTGTGACTAACGTTTCTGCCACATTTGCAGACTAGCTTTGTTTGGTGCTTCATCATCACATTTTGTCCAGGTTAGATTCCCAGATGTTTGAGTTAGGAGTTAATAAAAATGCTTCTCCTCCAGCAGACTGAAAGACTTGTTCTTCAGCGTCTTCTCATCGCTCACGAGTCTGTATCCAAACAGCTTCATAGTAGAACCGCACACCCGCTGCACCACCTGGGCCAGCGTGAAGGGAATGCTGAACCTCCATTTCTCCGCCTGCTCTGATGAGTTCTTCTGTGTGGAGTAAATCCCGCTCGCCTCCTGTGTGGTCTGGGTGTTCTTCAGAATCCACTCCCTAGCTTGTGGGCTGAACGGTATCCCTGTAAACCCGTACATCTCCTCCGCCTTTTGCATGGGGTATCGGGCGATGTCCTCGTAGCGCACCAACATGTAGCGATTCCTCAACCAGCGAGGCCGGCTCAGTCCCACCTCTGCCGACATCCTGATGTTATCGCAGTTTCCCTTCAGCCTCTTCACCTCCTCGTCATCCTCGGGCACCTGGCCGTCCTGCGCCCAGGCCTTCCACGTTTGGTATTTTGAAGAGAACGCCACCATGCGGGAAGCTAACACAGCCCGGGGATCCCGGACCAGCTGGATGACCCTCACATCCAGGTGCGGATCCTCCACCAAAGGCTGCAGTGTTTCCAGCTGGCGCACGCGGACGGTCTTAATGGCATGGTGTTGCTTGGAAAGGCAAGCTTCTGCTGCAAGGGTCAAGTTCAGCGGTCCACACTGGCGATTCTTACAGTGGTACCTGTGAAGATATTGTAGTAGTTGTAAGTATAGTGAGTAACACACACACACTAAAGACTGTTCTTCAACTTGGTGATGAACAACGGACTTCTGTAGAACTTTTTTTAAAACTGAGAGTTGACTCTCAGCCAAGCTGAGAGTGAAGCTTTAATGATTTAGATGTTCTTGAATGTTTATAAGATGGATCTGGAATGGACAGGTTGCAGTAAACGAATGTAAAGGAGAAGCTGTACGTACGTAATTATGATCAGAATGAACATAAAACACCGGGATTTACCTCTCAAAAACATCTTTGATGGCCGGAGTGCAAACAGGCTCCTCGCACAGAGATTTGCTGGACTCTCTACGGAAAAGGGACGGGGTGACGTGATCCACGGGTGGGGGGGATATGAACTTTTCCATTGGAGAGAAATCACACTGGAAGAGCCCCTGGAGCACATCCCTGTAGACTCCCGCCAGCAGCGTCCCGTTGTTGGTTTCCGTTGCCATGGTCAGCATGCGCTCCACGTGCCACAAAGGCTCAAACAGGTAGAACATGTTCTCCCCGTGCTGGTTGAAGAACTCGCCCACGAATGAGGAACCCGTGCGCGTGGTTGCCAGCAGCAGTATGTGCTTACGGCCGTCGCTGTAGCTGGACTCACCCAGATCAACGGCGTTTCCCTGCTCCTGGTCCTCTGAGAGAATTGAGTTATTCCCGGTTAAACGGGCGAGTTTGGACATCAGCATCTGGAGCAACGTCATGGAGCGGTTTTGTGCCATGTTGCTGCAATCCAGTGGAGTCTGTGGGGTCTGCTGTGGGTTCTGCCTCTGGATCAACTTATCAGAAACCCTGTGGGGCACACAAACACTGTAAAAAAGTATTTGTGATTGTACAACAGCAGGAGAAGCCTGTAGGGTAATATAAGGTTCCTTAAACCGCTCACCTGGACAGGATGTTGCTCTCTTTCTCGATGATGACCAGCGCCACGATACAGATGAAGACAATCGCATATTTGGTCTTCATCCTGGAGTCCAGTAGCACAGCTGATCATCTAGTGTTGTTTGGCGTCAGTCATGGACGCTCCTGCAGATGCTAAAGCTTCATTCTGCAGCGAGGAATGGAATAAATAAAACATGCCGACGAAAACATCACAGCGCTAACACAAAATATTTTCTTTAAGCGGCAGGGTGTTTCCGTAGGTAGGACATGAATTCACACCCTTTCCTGAGCTCAACACAACCTGCAGTCAGGATGAAGCCGCAGGAATGTTTTGCAGTTTGTACAGCACAAGATCTGTGAAGCTGCCTGCCTCGATTCTGAAAGGTATGCAGGAACACAGTACCGCTGTTCGGATTTGTCCGGGATCCAGTGATCCAACGTGAAGATGAAAAACTGGACAGACAGGATTCACAGAAACAGATCTAGTAAGCCTGATCTGCCCCCATGTTACAGCATCAAATATTCAGTTTTAAACCTCCGACAGATCCTAGGTCAGTAATAGTGGTGTCGGGAAGTGTTATCACTAATTTCTCGAATTTACCTCCTCTAAACGGTTCCCTTCCCCCCTACACATTCAAATGTGTCATTTGGACCTGTCAAAACATGAATAATTTCTACAAACCATGTCATTAGTGCTAAAAAAATAAATAAAAAGACACCCTTTCCGAGCTATTGTGGAGTAATTGTTTGCTCTGTGAGTGAATATCACCCAATTATCTGGGTTTAATACTCCATGGCCATCAAACTGTCAGGATGAAGTGCTGAGCACTGAGCACTTTTACATATTCAAGACGCGCTGGAGCGTTTGGCAAATCTGACTCTCTGCTCAAGCAGAAACACACATCACTCCGTTTATCATCTCACTACAAATTACATTAATGGCTGCCTTCAGAGCCTGGATGCAGCATCTGAGAGCTGAACTCCCATTGAAGGCTTTGCTGTTCACCCATGGGTGTAAACAATTAACTCTTATAGTCAAATATTGAAAGCTTTATAATTTGTGTGTGTGCCATTTGTCGTTTTCATGTGATTGATTAGTTTAATACATGTGCCATTTTGAAATCAAGAGAAAACTACCCCCCTAGTGTGTGTGTGTGTGTGTGTGTGTGTGTGTGTGTGTGTGTGTGCGTGTGTGTAGTATTCATTTGGGGGGGAGGGGCGCTCATTCAAACATTCCCACCACTGTCTGAACCAGACAGAAAAGCTCGCATATTAATGAACATTTCTGCATATTAAATAATCTGTGCTGGTGTGTGTGTGTGCGTGCGTGCGTGCGTGCGTGTGTGTGTGTTTTGGGTTAATAAGCATACCTAAAATCTGTGAGAGAAAAAAAATGTTATCCAAGCCATCGGTGGCTGAAAGGCTTATTGATTGTCTAGTGAACACATGAATGAACACATGAACACACGCACAGTCTCCGTGTCTGCAATATGGTTATATAAACAAAAAGGGAAAAAAAAAAAACTGCTGAGATAAAAGCTCGAACAGCATTTGTGACTGACAGCTTGCTAAACTTACTCTCCGTCACATTGGCCGTGTTTTACGCACAGCGCGGCCGCCTGTTCCCCAGCGCCGCCGTGGATCTGCGGGGCTGCTGCCGCTTTCCTCTCAAAAGGAGCCAATTCTTAGCCGATTCTAAAATGTGCTGCGCGTCTCACAAACCTTTAGCTGGTATCTCTTTGCTCTTGGGCCAAACGTCCCTCGTCTTGTCCCTTTGTGGCATCCTGCTGCTCCATTGTGTCGGACAAGGACGCGCCGCTTCATTACGTTCTTCCTCGGCCAAAAGAAGAGCGGCGGCGCGGACGCAGCAAAAAAAGGGAAAAGAAAAAAAGAAAAGAAAAAAGCAGTACAAGAAAGAAAGAAACGACCAAAACAATCTGTTTTTTAATCAAAAATACAAAAACGTGTTCTTTAAAGCGTGTCTGCAGATCTCGACCTGCGGAGAGCTGAAAGGTGGAAATAAAAGCTGTAACTCGCCTAAAACCGAATTTGTCGGCAGCAAAAAGACATCGATTTCAAACTTTGTGTCCAACTTTTGCAGGAGCCCCCTGAGCCCGTTATGGCCAAACTTCACGTCACCACTCTCTCCCCGCGTAGGCCTGGGCAGGCATGGTCACGTGACCCCCCCCAAATCCTGCACATAAATGGACCCCTTGTCGACTAAGGGTCTCCGGAATAGATGCTTCCAGAAAAAGACACTTTTTCGTAGGCAGCAGAGACTATTATGAACTGTGATTGCTGGTTCTTTGATCAAACTGACACATCATTACCAGATAAAAATAGTTACAGTACCACGTGATTGAATTGCCAATAGTACTAGTAATAATGATAACCTTTATGTTTTCCTAACAGATCTATGTGCCTAGACATCCATCACTGTTAAGCATTAAACTTGAAAAATGTGAACGTCTAACCGCAGTACTACCTTCTACCACGTGGGGGCATCAGAGGACCAGCAGTCACATCTGACGCGTCAGTCTTCGGGTTTGCTTTTCTTTTCTTTTCTCTCTTTTTTTGCGTATATGACGATTTACTTAAGAGTATATACATTCTTTTTTCTGTAAACAATTGAATTGTTTATACATTCGCCCTCCATTTCCTAATTCCTAATAATTACCCACAATAAAATCTGTTTACAGAAAATATGTTATTCATGTTTTCTCAATGCTGTGTTCTGTCTGTGAGATTTACAAAACCCCAAAAGACCCCTAACCTCCAGCGTACTCCACAAGGAGAGATTAAAAGAGTGACCTAGTTTAGGAGTGGACCTGGACTAAAAGAGAACCTCTGCCCTTGGCAAAGCACACTACAGATTATGAATAATAATCCAAAAATGTAAAGCTAAACTGGGCTCTCATAAAAACAGGTGGTCCAGTAGACAGTGACGCAAGCAGCGCAGCATAAACATTATTCAAAGTTTTCCTTTCTACTTTTGATGTGAGTCTCATTCCAACAACAATAGTAAAAGGCACTGATTTTATATCAACAACAAGAAATTTTATTGAAAGATTTAATAAGTCTGTAAAAAAATAATCATCAGTTATAAAATGCTGAAGTTTATGGCATGTCATTTACCTGATCTAGGCTGTATAACCGTATGTATTTAAATTGGATGATGTTCATTCTAAATTCTTTAATCCAAACATGTTAGCGACACATTTCATGTTATTTAGTTGTGTAACATCGCGGTATGACCCTCACTTTTGAAAAGACTTGAACAGAACTGGGGCCAAAGTAATTTTATCTGACAACATGGCTTCTTGATGGAAGTCCAAAAATGTGCTCCAGTGAAATAAATCATCCACACACAGCAAACCCTAAAGATGCCAGGGAAAACGTTTTCAGGATTTTTAAATAATATACATTTCAACTATGTGTCAACTTTGCTTTCCCTTCAGCAGGATAGCATTTGGATTTTGATGTAAAAGTATGATTTGAAATTTGATTCCCATTTGTTTCCTCTTTGATTTCCTATTTGCTTGATTCCTATTTCCTATTTGTTGGGCCTATTGATGATAAAAGTCCCACATAAATGATGCCAGGAGATAAATTTCCCTGTGGACAGACTAATGGCTCTGTCAGCAGGAACAAAGAGGTCAGCATTTGCTGCTGTGATTGAAGGCACGAGATTAGAAGCCGCTATGACTAGATGAGCAAGGAGCTTTTATCCCTGCGATGCTTTTTTAGACAGTTAGTATTCACTCCTACGTCTGCAACCTTGGGGTTTGATTACACATACAGGATGATTAAACTTCCAGGTTAAGCTCGGTGAACGTCAGCAGATCATCTCTGTGCTAACCCGTGCGACGCTGGCTGAGGACAACTGCGCTGCAGCCTGTGCTGATGTTACATATGTTAATTGTGCTTTATGTTAATGTCTGATGGGGTCCGACTGCAGACAGGCTCCATGCATTACAAAATGAGAAGAGATTAGAGCACAGTGGGTTAATCTTTAGGCCTGCCATCTGCCAGGACGAGGAGAATTACAGCTGAAGCCACGGCCTTGTTCGGTAGCGTACAGAAATCACCTGAGAGGTGATCACTTGAGTGAGCAAGCAAATGTCTCAAGATTCAGAACCACAATAAGCAACTGTAATATTTTTTTACCATTCCTATGCCAAATGCAGATTTTCTACAGTCATTAATATGTTTCGTCTAGAGGCAACTTAAATGGCAGGACTAATGTACCAAGGGCCCGCTGAGCACATCCTTAAAGAACAACATGGATTATAGAGAAGATTTAGTTTCTGTATAAAAATGGCCATAAAATTAGAAGAGAAACTCTAATGTCATCAGCTCATTCCCAGTCTCAGCTGCATCATTTGCGTGTTCAAACTGCATTTTTTTATTTTTGTTTTATAATTTTCCTTTAAAACAGCAGATGGTTTAATAGTGCATCAGATGGGCAATCTATATGATGTTGGCTGACATTGGTCACTATCACGGACAGAACAATCTCTCAATTTGTCCACATCATTAAGTAAAAGAGCTTTGGAAATCATACAGTTCCTTTTAATATTAACTAATATCCACAGTCAGAGAAAAATTATACAAATGTCCTTAAAATACATATATACACTAGGAAACAAGTCGCAGAAAAAGATCCGATATTAAAGAAGTCGTCCCTTGTTTCTTCTCCTTTGGAATGTCCTCTGTCAGGGACTGACTGCAGGAGCAGATGCACTGGTGGTTTCCAGGAGTGGTTCTTAAGAAGTGTCATTGGATTAGCATTTGAGCCTTTAGCCTCCTGCAGTCACCCCCAGGAGCCCTGAAGGACTGCGTGTGCAGGTCTCTCCACGGAGCCGTGTTCATGGTGCGCTTTCACAACGCCACTCTTTAGGATGAGGAGTGTAAAGATCTTACATTTGCCGCTGTTCCTCCTCTGTGCTCGTGTCTGCCTTGGTGAGTTTGCGTTCTGCGATGGCTCTTGTTGGGTCATCGTAAAATATTTATAGAAATGTTGTTC
>CAAE01014563.1:1003777-1056875 GCA_000180735.1 Tetraodon nigroviridis
CAGGACACACCGCCAGTTTTTATTGGGACGCCATATTTTGGATACGTGTATGAAATCTCAGTGCCGGTAATCACAACACCTGTTTCATTTGAACAGTTCTTGTGAAGTTTAAATCTAATTCTCACACACCAAAATTAAATTCAACTGCTTCAGTAACATTTGCAGAAGTCCGTGACATTTCTCACATCACATGAAAGCAATTTCATCTCCCATTGCAAAATGTCACGGCAACATCACATCAGAGGACAGAGATTATAGTCTGACTGATATTTTCCAGGGACGACTGAAGAAGACTTTGACTTGTGCTGTCAACACTGTTCCTGACATTTTGATGCAAATAAATAAACCGAACCGAACCAAAGATCAAAGCTTTATGTGGCTATAAATAAATGAACTCTTTGTCCTCACAGGGATCTGAAATATTCACTGTCGTTGCTAAAGATGGTGACGTTGGAAATCCCAATCCAATCCGTTATTCATTCGATGATGGTAGGCACGCCAGCGTTAAAGGGTCGGGAAGATGTTACTGAGGTGGATGTTGCTAAACAGGTTGCTGTTGCTGTTTCAGGTGATGATGGCGTCTTTCACATCAATAGGACCAGTGGGCTTATCACCCTGCAGACTCTTCCCATGTTCCTGAAACGGGAAATATTCAACATTAAAGTCAGGGTGAGTTGCAGTAACATGTTCATAAAGTGCTCACATACAGTAAGTAATCACATCTAACCCCCCCCCCCAATGATCAGGCCTCAGAAGTGAATCCACAAGGTCGACTCTTGGACTACAGCATTACCGCCGTGGTGATCCGCGTGGTGGATCTGAACAACAACCCACCCACATTCTACGGAGAGAACGGCCCGCAGAGCATGTTTGAGCTGACCATGTACGAGCATCCCCCAGAAGGAGAGATCCTGCGGGGGCTGAAGATCACCGTCAACGACTCTGACCAGGTAAACTGATGAACCCCAACAACATCACTGCCACTGTTAACCTGGGAGAGGAGTAGCTCTAATTACACAACATCTCTGACCAATTTAGTTATCTAACACTGCCATCTTTCTATCTGATAAACCTTTTAAAAAAATAAAACAGCTGCAAGCGGGCCAAATTGATGTTGAAAGGTACTCCCTCTGCCATTTGTCAGCTTATGCAAGTCTCTGTCTGCTTCCAGCTCCTTGTATGAACCTAATCCAAACAGCTGATGAGCACCAAAAATATATTTCCTAATAATGCTCTTACAACATCAGTGCGATTATATTTCACTGAGATTTTCAAAGCTGTTATTGATATTCTCTTTAGTTCGCACACATTACTGTAATTTTTTATATCGATCGAGGAAATTATATGGTGCTTAGATATTGTACAGGTTACATTGAATACATCTGTGCATACATTATTAGTAATTTTCTGTAATGGGACATTGATGGTACCATACCACGTTCTCACAGGGGGCAAATGCCAAGTTCAATCTGAGGCTGATTGGCCCAGGAAGGATGCTGCGAGTCGTTCCTCAGACCGTCCTCAATGAGGCTCAGGTTACAATCTTGGTGGAAGACTCTGCTGCCATGGACTATGAGAAACATCATTTTCTCACATACAAGGTAAACCCCTATCTTTTGGTCAGGAAAAAGGAGCTCAAAGTATGTAGTAGTATGTTAAAATTCTGTAGTAGTATGTTAAAATTCTGTAGTAGTATGTTAAAATTCTGTAGTAGTATGTTAAAGTTTTCTTTTTTTTTTCTTCCTTAGTTGCTTGCGGTCGAAATTGATACACCTGAGAGATTCAGCGCTACAGCGGACATCGTCATTCATCTCCTGGACACCAATGACAATGCTCCTAAATTCTCCACAGATTACTATATCGCCAGAATTCCAGAAAACTCACCCGGCGGCTCCAATGTGGTGTCAGTCACGGTGAGCGAGGCTTAATCCTGTTCGAAAATACATGCCAGCGCTTATGTACGTCACTCGGACCAGAGGAGAAATGCTGATTTTTGACAAAATGCACCATTAATTCCCTAAATGTGGACTTTTTGGGCACTGCGAGTCAGGATAATATGCAAAACATGTAGATAAAAGCTAGGCAAGGTAAGCTGCCAGATGGCTATCACTTTCATTTTGTTGTGTAACACCAAATTCCCAGATTACAGAGTACAGGCAAATGCTGCACAAAAATATGTGCACAAAGTCCCTTTTAATGGCATGTAAACAAGGACAAAATGGACAAAACCATGAGGGTGGCACACTCAAATCCTGCCTTTGTGTGAACAGCAGAGAGGCCTGTGCTGTTGACCTCAGGCAATTTCAATCAGACCAAAGAACAGCCAGCAAGTGACCTTGGACACACGGAGACAGGCATCCCTGCAGTGTAAGCCAGACAGATTAGCTGCCCATGATTATGTTCCTATGACATCAAAAAAAGAAAAAAAAAATCTGTCTTTTTATAGCTGACCTTTGTAACATCATGTTCCAGTCCGGCACAGATTCATTCAATCCATTGAGGCAAACAGCTCTTTTTGCCTGTTTGTTTTTCATTTACTTAACATGAAAGACTCTGATCTAGCAATATATTTTAGTTTTACCAACGACGTAAGGGCAGACGTAGTGATAAAATTTAATATCACTAAACTCATAAGATCTTTTGTTGTCACACAGGCAGTAGACCCAGACTCAGGGTCTTGGGGTGAAGTGAAGTTCTCCATTTACGGATCAGGGGCCGACCTGTGAGTATCAGAACGTAATTTAAAATGAGTTTTGTTCAGTCTAGAGACTGACCAGTTTTCCTGACAAATTAATACACACTTACTTTGAACAAGCTTTATTGTTTTAAAAAGCAAGATTCCACACGTAAAAAAACCTACGGTAATATTGCAGAGTAAGACAGTGGCCTTGAAAAGGGATAAGAAACAGTTACACAACTTTATTTGCTGTTAATACTGTGACAATCTTGTTTGTCAAAGATATTGCTCGACTAAAGCAAAACTTCCCAAGAATTTCCTGAATTCTGCATTTTAAAGGCAGAACAGCTGACACCAAGCTTGCGTTGATATTAAAACATAGTTCTTTTTATTGCACCTAAGCACCACAGTCCTTCAGGGGGTTTTTCCCAAAAAACTATGTTTATTACCTTTCCTGTGAAGGTTGGACCTGTGAGACAAAGGCTAACTGAAGCTAAGGCTCAGTAGTAGCAGAGGGCAGAAAAACCAATGCTCCCTTTTTCATTTCTGTATATTTAAATATGTTCATATGTTGCAGAAAACAGCAGGATCAGAAAGCCCTGATCTTTGCTTGCATGCTCTCTGGCTTTGTTAATCCTCTAATGAGATTGGAGGTGAAAATAGCCTGAGCTTCTGACCATCTTGCTCTGTGACTCACAAAGGATCACTCCAGCTCGCTCTGCTCCTGCATGTTACTATTCAGTCACCTAAAAGAACCTTAGTTCCACAGTTTGGAGAAATATGTTAAAATGTGACAAACATAGTATTATGATTTGTTTGGTTTTTTGTTGTTGTTGGAGTTGTTGCTTTTTTTTTATATCTTTAGCCAGAACATTACTAGATCAGCCTTTAAAATGTTTAATCCCAAAAAAGGGATCTCAGGAACGTCACTGGGCCACTCTCGGATTATCACTGTGTAATTCAGATTGTCAACCATTCCATTTAAAATAATAATGCATTCAATTTAAAAAAAAAAAAAACATCAAGAATGTCAGCAAGTTTCGGACACACTAATAAGTAAGTTTTAATGCTAAAGATAGCCCTTCTGCTACAGGTTTCTGATCCAGCCCACATCTGGGATCATCTACACCCAGCCATGGGCCAGCCTAGACGCAGAGGTGAGATCCAAGTATAACTTTTATGTGAAGGCAGAGGATGCAGAGGGGAAGTACAGCCTGGCTGAGGTGTTCGTGACAGTGCTGGACCTGAACGACCACCCGCCTGCCTTCAATGACAACTTCCTAGAGACGACTATGGTGATCGGAGCGCCGGTGAAAATAGAGGTGCTTATAAGAGAAAAATGAAATGATATGGGCTTAAAGTTCATCATTAATTTTTTTTTTTTTTTTTGTCAATAAAACACCAGGCTGTAGACGACGATGCTGAAGTACCCAACAACGTTATCGAGTACGCCATCATGAAAGCTGAGCCCGACAACAACATCTTTGACATCAATGCTGACACGGGAGAGATCGTCCTCAAGTCCTACATCAAGTCCATGGCCATTATTCAGAACATCACCAAACAGACAGACTGCACCTGGTCCCTAGTGGTGCAGGCCCGGGACCGCGGCCAACCATCCTTCAGCACCACGGCAGTGGTCAAGATTGACATCACCGAAGCCGTAAGTTAAGAAAAAGCAGTTTTCAGTACAGTTTGATCAGAACATGTATGTTTTTTTTAATGTATAGAAATGATCATAGTGAAATATCTCTGCACCAAAATTTAGTTCACGTTAAAGGAAAAAAAAAAACAGCTCATACAGATACAATTGTCATGTTTTCAGATCAAATCCCGATTTTTCTCGTACTTCTTGGACCTAAGGAAGCGTCCCAGCGCTGTGCTCGGAATTTGTTTGACCATTGTCACCTTCGCCGTTTCAGTGACAGTCTTCGTTTCAACCGTGATTTACTGGAACTCTGTGAAAAAGTCCCGTGTAAAACCTCAGGGCAAGATCAGAAAGATTATACGGAGGCCTGTGCCATAAAGGAAGCTTGCCTTGAGATCATCAGCACAGAGAAAAAAAAAAAGATGTATTGTATTATTAATGTATTTTTCACTGTGAAAGCAAGAAATTGGGTCTTTTCAAGAATTTTGCGGTAGAGGAGGGCTGTGTCTGTAAAAGAGTACACAAATCATAGAAATTATTCTCTGTATTTTCTGGGAATAATTGTTTTTGTCTTGTGTTTTTAGAATAACAGTCGGAATTCATAAGGAATTCATGCAGGAATTCTCAGGCGCTGAATGGTCTCAGCTTGTTTCCCAATTGAGCTCTCTGATCTTGTCTTGCAATTATAAGAAGCGCGATCATTTTAACATTCATTAAATCCACCAAAAATAACCACTTTCCATATATGTTGTGGAAAAAAAAGCCCACTGATACAGCTGCAGTATGTTTACATGTTTACATTAAAGCCAAATGAAGACTAAATGCAGTACTAGAGCGCAGACATGGGACAATGTCCCATGAATTTGAAATTTCCTTGTGCTCTTTTACAGACCCAACTCAGTGGGGGGCCTTTGGGAACTTTTTTGATGCAGAATAGAAACAAGCCTTCACAAATCCTAGGCATGCTCGCTGGTGTCATTGTTCTTATGGTCATTATCACAGTCGTCATCTCTACTGCAACATACATTCGCAACAAAAAGTCTAACAGGATTTTGCCAAACCGCCGTGTGAGGAGGAGGAGGCCACAGAAACAGCAGGCCTGGAACATCAAAAACCCCTTCAAGAAAGTGGAAAATCCCGCCGACAGGTTCCAAGTAGAAGAAAACGAGGAGCCACAGCCAGAGAACGTCAACTATAACAACAACGTCAGCAAGGTGGTGAGTCACTGGCCCCCGCCACCGCTGCCCTGCGCCCCATCGGCCCCTCCTCCGCCCCCCGCCTACATTCCAGAGGGCAGGCAGTGGACGGTACCAACCGTCTCAGCAACAGTGGCCATCAAACCCAAAAAGAGGCCGGCGATGCACACGCAGGACAATGTGAACAAAGCCATGGTTTCAGAGCTGAAGATGAGGCTGGAGCAGAAGAACCTGCTCAAACATCACTAATCCACAGAACAGCCTCACCTCCAGGTCCAAGAACAGTGTCAGACCATGGCAGATGTGTTTTACCAAGATCCTAAAGTTCAGTGAGGATCTCCTTGTGACGTTTGTTGTATGGATGAAAGGGAGTATGGAAAAATTCACAGTTGCAAAAAATGGATAATGAACTGAGATTGGTGTGTGTGTGTGTGTGTGTGTGTGTGTGTGTGAGTATGTGTGTGCGTGCTGTGTGTTTGTGTGTGTATGCTGGGTGCATGCATGAGTGCGTGCATTTGTATGTTCCTTCAGAAGTCCTTTTAAAGCTCCAGCTCCAGCCTTTTTGGTGGGAACTACATGTCCATGGCTATATGTTCTGTCGCTGGCTTATGTTTTTTTTTCTTTTTTTTTTTTTTTTATCATGTTAGAACAGATAAATTCTACTCGACACACCAGTGGCTTATGAATCCTTGTTGAGAATGAAGTTGTTGACATTTCAACAAACAAGACTGTTTACTTGGGAGAGAACCAAGCTCCTTACAGGAGATTTGATGACACTTGACTGAGAAGATCAGCCTGCGGAACCACAGTGATTAAGATAAGAGAACCTTAAATCCTTCTGTGCAGGTGTAAAGTACTTTTCAAAGTTGGTTGTGAGCAATTACCAAACAGGTAATATTGATTTGTTAAGGGACGTATAGGTTGTATGGATGTTTTGGCGACACCACCTGACAGGCCATTTTTAGGGTCACGAGAGAGAAACAGAAAGATTTTCAATGTGGGCCTGACCTTCATGAGAAAATAATCTCCATGGAAATGTTTATCTGAGTTGTTGCTGTCTTTACTGTCGAAATAAAACAGTATATAACATTTAATTAGCAGACAAGGACATTTTGTTCCTCACTCGTGTTGGTTAAGAGCTGTAAATTTGAAATTGATGTGCTTTTGAATTTCTTAGACTTTGGCTGCAGTTTTAATTCATCTGATGTGCACGGCAGGCCCCCAGTGGCTGCCTGGATTGCCTCTGGTCAAAACCAGCTACCACTGTTCAGGATTGCACACCAAAACCAGGACGGCCAGATCTGTCAAGTCTTAATTACTCCTTTAAATAGAGAAAGCTTTGTTGCAATTAACCTCGGACCAACACGGTGTTAATGAGCCTACAAAGATACTCTACTGCCCCCTTTTGGAGTCAACTGAGAAGCTCTTTGGCTTCTTGAGGATTTCAAAGTGATCTTGAAGGATGGTGGTAGAAGCGCCTGGCACTATACCAGGGAACACCATAGACACTGAGGGGCCTGAATATATATGTGAAAGCAATATTTTTCTTTTTCTATTTTTGTTTTTCACTATTCATTGATTTGCAACATGGGTAAACATGTTTTTCTAAAAGTTTGAAAATCTTTAAATGCTGCAACATTACCATGAACATTCCAACTGCACCTTCTATAATACCCCATGCCAGGGTATTTGCCTCTGTATCACTGTGAGCACTTTAGACTGAACCGCTCACTGGGTATTTGTGTCCATGTCATGAGCAAACATGCACATTATTTCAAACTTACATGATTTTTGCAGATTACACCCTCTAATCCAAGGACAAACTTTTTCATCCGTGTGCAATATTGCTTTCTTGGCTGGCAACCAAAATTGGAGCTGCCCCGATTTAGCTTAAACTGACAAGATGTGCGTCTGCACATTTTACACGGTTATGACGATAACGACAGGGCAGAGAAGAAACTGGGGATTATTTTTGTTTTGCTGTGACGCAGCTAAAACTCTCTTCCTGCGACCCCATGAACGTGGGGGTTTTTTTTTTTTCCGCTCAGCTTTTTTTTCCCCCTCAAATACTCAATAAATCAATTTAGGTCAAAAATTGTCATAACACACATAAATTCCAAAACTTTTTAGCTCTGCAAAAAGCTAATGCTTTGAGATGAAATGAGGGAATATGAGGAGCAGCCCAAATGATCATGCATGATGCCACATTAAGAGGCAGCGAGGATTACTGGGCTATTTGATAGAGGATTACAGAGTTAAAAGTTGCAAAGTGCATTGATGCTTTAGAATGAAAGAAAGCTGAACACAAGGTTTAAAAACCCTGGTCTGTGTTTCAAACGTAGGAAGTTCTTCTCCAGACCCAATAAAGGAGCTGCACCTTTTGCATTAGGCATTAAAGCGTGCAGACCACTGCACGCATCACTTAATGCAGAAAAAAATGTCATCTATTGCATCAAAAGTGGCACTGTTGTGCACAGTAAATATGGATTATAACTAAAAGTGAAAGCGGATAATATCAACCGTGATCTGTCGTCAATGGCAGCCGCATCACACGAGACAACACATGCAGATGGAGGCGATTGTCAAGTGGCGGCCGGAGGGGATGCTGAAGGGAATGTCAGTGTTTGGGTATTATGTCAAGTGAACAATGCCATTGGCCAAGCCATATCTGATGTGCCATCTGTCTGAGCCAGGCAGCAGATCATGTGTGACGCACGCTCCTGAGTGTGTGTGGGGTTTTTTTTCCCACAAAAGACAAGGAACAGTGACGTAAAGTAGAGAGGAGAGAGGATTAAATATACGTTAATGAAGCTCCACATTCTGCAGGATTTCGTCCTTCACTTCCCTACGGATGCACTGCAGTGTCACAGAATCTATCTGGCAGTCAAGAATCAATGTCTGGTGACGTAAAAGCTGGTAAAGCGTCTGTTTATTCAAATATGCAATAAACTGTAAATTCATAACATTATGAAAAACAAGTGTAAATTATCAAACAATTGAGTTAAAATAACAATTTTCTGGAGGTTTTTGGATTTAGTTTTGGTTGTTCCTGCAACTAAATCTTATTTAAAAATCTAAATCAAGAAATGTACTATGTCTGTGTATTGTGAATCCAAAACACCACAAAATTATAATGTAATGAATGCAAATGTGCTCAAAAGTGACACTATTTATTTAGTTTTTGAGATGACTTTTATTAGTTGGGGGAAAAAAAAGTGATGTTTTCAGGGATGGTATTAATACTAGGGCAGACAATTCCACTATTCTTTCGAATGAGGATTTCACAAGTACAGCATCAGGAACAGGATCTACTCTCAAATCAAGGACTCGAACCATCATCAGTTCCACGGTTTGTCTGGTTGTGAACATTTCAGTACAGTTCGGCTGTGAGTCTGCTGTGGTCAGCTCTGTCCTTGTGCAGTTTGTCCTCTGACCTCCTCCTCAGCTTCCTGTCCTCACTGGATTCTTTAGCAACCAGACCTTCGTCACTGGCAGCCTGCAGGCTGTCGAAGGTGCCTTGCCTCTCCCGCTCCATCACAGGTGAAGCGTTGTCCCTCTGCCGGTTTTTCCAGAACTGCATGATGCCCTCCAGGCAGGCAAACTTAGTGTCAGTGGTGCAGGCATACATCCCAATTGGCACAGCCAACACCATGGCCAAGACTATCACCACAATATGAATAAGCTTCTCCCTCTGCTCCATCTCAGTGATGTCACTTCCTGTTACAAAAACAATACACTGCTCAGGACGCGGTGGCTTGTTTTTAAGAGTCACACAGATTTCATATTTGGTAGCAGGCATCAGATCAGAGACAGAGTAGGAGTTGATCCCAGGGCCAACATAGATCAGTTCTTTCTTATCGGCGTCAGCGCGGCCAAAGTGGACAGTGAACCACGTCTCAGCCGGGCGGTCCAAGGTAGCGTACCATTCAATTGAGATGCCTCGAATTGTCTGCTTGGTGATACGGATGTCGATGTAGATGTTTTCGTCACCAACAGAGGAAGGTGGAGCTGCAATACCAGGGAGGTGTGATAACTGGGAGCCTCCAGGAGAGTGGATTTCCAGGAGGACGCTGACGGAGGAGTTTCCAATGAAGTTAAGAGCAGTGCAGATGTAGACGCCACGGTCGGCTGGGTGGAGGGATGGGATGACCAGGAGAGATCTGATGGTGTCCTCGTCCACTCTCTCTTGGTACTCTGACAACAAAGAGAGAGACAAGGGTAAGTTTTATTATTGGAAATTGCCCAAAAGTAGAGATTTTAAGAGATTTTCCGGTAATGTGTTCAAAATAGCCCATGGCGTCATGGAGATATGAGCCTTTTGCAGCAAATTTGTTCATTCAGAATAGACCACAGACGATTGAGAAGAAGAGGGAGAAACAAAATGTAATATTTAAAAGAGCTGACTTAATGGATTACTTTATGGGGCCTTTGCTAATGACCAATTAATCTTTAACTTTACAGAAATAGACTAGCCTGTTTGATAGTTAATCACAAAGAAATCTTTTAACTAATGATAACTAATGACCTTCAGCTTATATGGGAAATGAAGAGATCTAGCACCCAATGTGGGGTGTTTATTTATTTATTAGGTAGTCTAGAGAAGACTGTAATCTGCAACACTCTTAATCAACTCTGATGGAGAATCGGCAGTGATTGTGTGGAGACTAAAGCTTTCTGATGTTGAGATTGGGTCATGATGGTCAGCGATTAAAATGTGTTTAAGTGTCTAATTTATCCAACGTATCACTCTGGTTGGATGGGTGGAAAGATGCGCTCAGTACACCACACTTACCGTGAAATCCTCTGATTATCTTCAGACCATATGTCCACCACACCGTGGGATCGGGCCTGGCCTTGGCGACGCAGCGCAGCGTGGTGTTTGCGCCCAGCGGCAGGCTGATGTTGGCTGACGGGGTGGTGACGTCGGGTCTCATGCACGACTGCAGCTCTACCTCATGAAAGAACTTGCCCATCCTAAAGTCCGGCCCTGAGCAGGTCAAGTACGAGTTCATCAGTATGATCGGTGGAGTTAACGTCCTGATGAATTCCACGAAGCCCTTCAGACGGCAGTCGCAAAGCCACGCGTTGTCGTGCAGTGCCAAGACGATGTTCGGTCCTAGTTCGCTCGCATCTTGCTCCTCCTCCAGCTTCTGCAGTTTTTGGTACAAAGGCCAGTTTAGGAAGACCTCTTTCGATACAACCGTGAGCCGATTGAAAGATAGGTCCAAGTAGGTCAGACCTGGCAGAAATTTTAACGCATGTTCCGGCAGAACGTCCAGCTGATTGTGCTTCAGGTCCAGAATCTTGAGGGCCGGGGTGTCCTCGAACGCTGTCCATGGTACTGAACGCAGCTTGTTTCCCTGCAGACGGAGCTCGGTTAAATTTCCCAGACCTTCCAGACTCCCTGAGTTTATCAGCGTAATGTCGTTGAAGTTCAGCCACAAGTTTTCCAGGAAGGAGATTTCTGAGAATGCCCCTTTGGGTATTTCAGTAAAGTGTGACTTTTCAATGCGTATTTTGGTCAAATCATGTGGAAGGTTTTGTGGTATGGCTCCAAAGGCATTCTCTTCCATACACGTGAGTGACCTATGATTTAAAAAGAGTTTAAATTGGCTGATAAAATCCCCCACAATTTCATTTATCAATAGCGGCAGCAGAATTTACATAGAAACTCTAATTTGACATTTTTTACTCTAATTAGTGCATTTTCCAAAACAATACAAATAATCACCGAATGACACACTTTCATGTAGACTATCTGTGCCTCAATTTGTCGGCATTAAAATTTTTTTTACCTTCCGTGACGATCTTCTGCACAGGTACACCTGTGCAAACATTCAGAATTAGCTTCGAGAAGATTGAACAAAATTATAACCAGCAG
Source organism: Tetraodon nigroviridis (assembly GCA_000180735.1). NCBI lineage: Eukaryota > Metazoa > Chordata > Actinopteri > Tetraodontiformes > Tetraodontidae > Tetraodon > Tetraodon nigroviridis. The sequence goes on from CAAE01014563.1 coordinate 1,015,180, forward strand.
GCAGCAAATTATGTCCATAGTCCGCGGAAATAATGAGGCTACATTCGTGCTGAAGACAAGGAGAGCGCTTCAGACAAGGCAAGCCTATTAGACTTAATCCCTGACGTGGCAAGGCTGCTTAATTCTTGATTGGCACCTGCTAGTCTGTGTCACTATGTCTGAACCGCTAAATGAAAAACCTATAGTATTTTTTAGACAAAGAGGTTTTATGAGGTTGGTAATCACATAACTCTGCAACTCATACAATGAAATGGTTAAAGCATGAGTTAGACCTAAATGCAGCGACTGGAAATTCAGTTTGAAAGTCCATCTTTGATATGATTAAGAAAAATAACACATGTGGCACACCACCAAGAGGGTTTGTATATAAAAGTTTATTGAGCTATTATATTAAATATCACTGGAATAAATAGATCTACATTTAATGGGGTAACAGTGCCTAGATGGCACAGATAAGGTACATGGAGATATTTCTGTATGTGTCTCATTGTTTTTTATTCAAGATTTCATTTTTGGATCATTTCCACCCACCCTATTTACAATATTTCACAGTCTTTTTTCCTGTACTTCTCTCCAGCTCCAGCTTTTCCTCCTCTCACCAGTGTGCTCAACCGTGCCTGTGCGTATATCTCCTCCAAAAGCAAGTCCCAGATGTACACAGAGGCACAGCCTAATTTTGTGTGTGTGTGTGTGTGTGCGTCTGTGTGTGTGTGTGTGTGTCTGTGTGTGTGTAAGCGTACATCTTCCCATAAGGTATATACAAATCATGCACACTGATATATTTTATGCAGTGCCATCTGTTGCATTTCTCTTTGAGTCAGTTCAGAGTGCATATTTCTTTGCTGGGCCATGTGGTTGAATTCAAATAGATTACAACTCTGAATGAACGAAACGTTATTTTAGACATTAAAGGATCAGCATGTTTGACGTTTGTGTCACTATGTGCGTATTGATACATGAATGACAATTACATAATAGAATCTACAAATGTCTGGAAATAAGAACGAAAATTAAAATGTTCTCTAAACTGAAATTTCCATTATGGTGCAACGCGCAAAAGTTCGTTGATAAAAGTTGGCTTTTTGGGGTGGTGGAGTTGGTGGCATGATCCAGCGAGGAGGAACAGGTGGGGGGGAATCCCATGATGAGTGTGTGTGAGACAGTGTGTGAGGGGGGCTGGCATCCGGTTGCTGTGGAGTGTGAGTGTAAGCACAATGCTGTGGATGTGCATGTGGGTGAGAGTGGGTTTGAGGCTGGTGAGGACGAAAAGAATACAGGTGGGGATTGGGCTTGAAACTGAAGCTTGGTTGGGGCTGGGATTGCGGGAGGTGGTGAAGAGCAGGAGCCGGAGCTGGAGCATGATGTCAGCAGAAGTACTCATTGGGCTGTCCCTCTATCTTAGCTGTGGCCTCGGAGTCCAGGCTGGAGCGAGCCGACAGCAGCCTGTTGGACTCCTCTGGGTTTAGTCTGTTTAAGTACTCGCCTTCGAGCCCTTTGGCCTTTGTGCCCGGTGACAGCGTTTCAAAGGTCACGTATGAATCCTGGATGTCCTTGGATTTCTTCCCCCAGTACTTCTTAATGCGTCTCTTGAGCGCTCCGCAGCACACGATGACGGTGAGCGGGACCGCAATGATACAGGCCACTGTGATCACAATAACGTTGATCAGCTTCTGGGTGCCAGTAGCACTGGCTGCTTCGTCAGTGGAAAAAATCACACACTGCTCCTTCTTGGGGATCAGCCCTCTCACACACACACAGGCAATGTACTTGGTTCTGGGCACCAGGCCTTCGATAGTGACTCGGTTCTGTCCAGCCCCGACATTGATCCTCCTCATGTCCCTCTCTCCAAACACAGCGTAAAGTACGCTAAAAGCTGTCGTGTTTTTGGCCTTGGGGGCTCTCCAGTTCAGAGAAATTGTATTGTCTGTGTCGCCTACCACTTTTACTGATCGGACCACTCTGTCCGGGTCCTGCTGCAGTGAGGAGGCGTTGGCCGCAAGGTTGCTCAGGTTAGTCTTCTCCAGATCTAACAGAGCCTCAGGATTTGAGGTGGCGGCTGTTGGTGTGGCTCTGTCAGCGAGGCTATAACTGACAGCATCTGTGACAAGACCAGTCAGAAAGCCTGGATCCAGGGTAGGCCTTGATGAAGGACTTGATGTTGCAACAACATACCTGGCCACCAGCTTCTCCTGGTAGGCAGCTTTGCCCATCTGATTGGGTTTCTTGGCTTTGGCCTTCTTGTCGTTGCTGGTTTGGTTCCCTTCTGGTTTTGGTGCGTTAGAGATGATGAGAGTAATGACTGCTTCTGCGTTCCCAGCATAGTTACTGGCTTTGCAGATGTATTTCCCTGAATCGCGATAGGACACTGCTGGGACGCTAAGGATCGACCAGGTAATTCCTTCTTTTGAGGTTTCCTGTTGGACTGTGGGTGCAAAAACCAGGGGAAAGTTTTTTCTTTTAAACATTGATTAAAAATACAGAAAAAAAATACTAAACTTCCAGAAGAGAAGAGAAGAACAGTAAGAAAGTTAACATTCAAAGACTCACCTGTCCCGTTAACAACTCGGCCATCTGCCCTGCGCCAAGTGAGATCTGGGATGGGAACTCCGATGGTCCCACAGCGGAGCAGTACGTTGTTTCCGACAGCGCTCCGAACTCTGGCCACAGCCGTGTGAATACGCGGGAGCTGGCACTGACGAAGCTCCGTGTCACTGAACAGGACTCCGGAAACACTCTCAGGAGCTGAACACCTGAGCCGCGTGTCGATGAACGCCACCGAAAGAGTGGGAAACCTCTGGAACTGGACAAGGTCATAAAGTCGGCAGTCACACACCCAAGGGTTGTCATGGAGACCTGAAGGTGGAGAAACAAGTGAGGTCATTGGGAAAAGGACCATTCCAGCTGTTTGCAAATTGAGAGACCAGCCTGCAGATGGTCAGTGTGGATGTTAGAATAATGTTAATCCCATAAGAGGATTAACATTTAATTCATAAACTACATCATGACCGTGACATGATGATGACGGTGGTGGCGGTGGTCCAGTGGTCAAGGTCGGCTTTTGTAAGTACATGTGACCAAAGCACAAAACTCTAGCTCTCCAAAAAAATGCAGAAGTGCAAAAACCGATGAAAAGTGCATCCTTCTGCAGACAGTCACGCTGTGTCTGCCTTTAAGGCTCAGACAAAAAAAAGTGAACAGAGACACTAGAAATGCATTGTTAAATATATTATGGATCATTTGATTGTACATTTTGCTATTTCTATTTACAGACACAAAGCAGGTTAAGCAGTTAAAAATAAATAAAACATCTAATAGTACAAATGTAAACCAAGATATATACATAATAACAGAAATTCAAACTTAAATAAATAAATTGTGATCTATGTGATCAAGATTCACTGTATTCCAACAAGATTGTGCAGAGGTTTAAAAAACTTTAACAATAAACTGCCTCTTACCAAGGATCATTTTGGAGCTTTCTGGCCCCTGCACTGGCTTTGCTGCCAGCCAGGTGGAGAGCACCTCTGCTGGCAGGGTCAGGAGACTGTTGCTGGACAGGTCCAGGTAGGTGAGGTTCCTGATGAAGATGGTGGCCTCCGCTGGCAGCACCGTGAGCTGGTTGTTGTGCAAATCGAGAAGTCTGAGACTGGGCATATCCATGAGGGATTCCCAAGGAAAGGCGGTGAGGGCATTCCCGTCCAGACGAAGTTCTTCCAGGTTGAACAACCCTCGGAAACTGTCCGGGTTCAAGGCGGACAACGTGTTGAAAGACATCCACAGGAATTCTAGACTGGAGAGGTAGTTGAAGGCTTCACTTGGTATCCGCTGGATGGCCGTCTTCTCAATCCGCAGTTTGGACGTGTCAGCAGGGAACCCGACAGGCACAACAGATATCTCAGGATCATTGCAAATAACGCTCCTAAAAGAGATAGAATGACTCGTTAATTAAAGCTATTTTTCCCTTCAGTTTTTCTTTAAAGTTTAAGATTTCATGCATTTAAAATGCATTTCATTGTTAATGCATGAAAATAAGTATTTGGAAGACTATACTTCCGCATTTGACAAAAAAAAAATCGTTGCAGTTCTCTGAAAACAATGAAATAAATCGATCCGCACAAACTCGCATAAAACGCATAGACTGAATGTTGGATCTGCCTTGGGAAGATAATCCTGCATTAAATAAAATTGGACCGAGATGCACTTCATGAATTATCTTTTGTACAGGTGTACTTCTTTTAACGTCTGGCTGCCCCTGTCCTCTAAAAAGTGCAGAAACGCTTCCTGGTGTCTTTGGGAAAAGATTGATTTGTTCTGGCGTCTTTCTTACCTGGCTTTTGATCCATCACTCAGATTGTGGTAGAAACAGCTGCACTGCGACGGACAGGACTTCACGGGGGTGACAAGTTTGCCTGTGACCACATAGAGCCCCAGGAACAGGAAAAGAAACATTTTGGCCAACTTTTACGCATACGCAGCCTGCTTACCTGCGCCCGGTTTGCGCACGCTAAATCAAAAAAAGACTCACCCACCCTGTCTTTCATTTACATTAATATCATCTGCATGGCTTTCTCCCACCATTTCGCTGTCCCATAGTGATCGCTCTGCTATGAGTCCCCAGATAAAAAAGGATAGACAAGGATTAGTGAAAGGACTGGCGTTCTTTTCATCTGGATGCGCATTGCATCCCGGAATCCGATAGGCTGCGCAGAGACGTCCCCATTTATTACCACAGAAAAACACTTCCGAAATGGTCATAATCCACTGTGATGTTTGGATGGGTTTTTTTCTCCCTCAAATGTAGTTTGTTCATTTGAGCCCTCCAGTGACTGTTAATCTGTGAGCGCAAAGCTGAGTTTTACCACAAGGTGGCCCAAAAGCCCCTGGCTTCTTCTTCTCCCCAAATAACCTTTTATTCTTATTATTCCTAATAATTTTATTATTATTATTATTATTATTATTATTATTATTATTATTATTATTATCTTACTGACATAATTTATGTAACTTGTGTCTTTTTTTACACTTTCTGTGTATGTAAGGTCAAAGAACATTAAACAACATGACAGTGGAAGTTATAGTAGTTTCTTTTTTTGCCAATGAAATTGTCAGGGCCACGATTGTAAGGAATGTAATGAAAGAGCTTATAGATTTTACTTTTCTAATCTGTCTGCTCAGCGTCTGTCCCATAGTGATCGCTCTGCTATGAGTCCCCAGATAAAAAAGGATAGACAAGGATTAGTGAAAGGACTGGCGTTCTTTTCATCTGGATGCGCATTGCATCCCGGAATCCGATAGGCTGCGCAGAGACGTCCCCATTTATTACCACAGAAAAACACTTCCGAAATGGTCATAATCCACTGTGATGTTTGGATGGGTTTTTTTCTCCCTCAAATGTAGCTTGTTCATTGGAGCCCTCCAGTGACTGTTAATCTGTGAGCGCAAAGCTGAGTTTTACCACAAGGTGGCCCAAAAGCCCCTGGCTTCTTCTTCTCCCCAAATAACCTTTTATTCTTATTATTCCTAATAATTTTATTATTATTATTATTATTATGATTATGAGGGGGGGGGGGGGGGGGGTTCTTATTATTACTATTATTATTATTATCTTACTGACATCATTTATCTAACTTCTTTCTTTTTTACACTTTCTCTCTATCTAACCTTCAAACAACATTAAACAACATGACACTCTAAGTTATATTATTTTCTTTTTTTTCCCAATAATATTTTCACAGGCCACTATTCTAAAAAATTTAATGAAATACCTTACTACATTTTACTTTTCTAATCTATCTGGACAGCATCCGTCACGGCAAACCTACAACACTAACTGCTCATGGATCGCTGCACCCGAGTTCAGTGTGACATCTGGCTGCAGTTAAAAGCATGCTGAATCCTACTTAAAAGTCAAACAATGGCTTGTTTTGCACAACGCCTTCAAAAAAGAAAATCAATAAGATAAACTTCATTTATAAGTATAGATATCTATATAGATCCCTCTCTCCATATATATATAGATATATCTATATAGATATATCTATATCTATATAGATATAGATATAGATATAGATATATACACATACATATACACATACATATACACATAGACACACATATACATATATATTATATACATATTCTTGACTTATCTGAGACTTTTCAGCAACACAATCTAAGGTGTAGGAACATTCTTTTGTCTTTCATGGGTTTGTCTTCTTGGATTAGTGTTTGCTGTCAATATTGCTGATTTATTATAATATTTTTGTATGAATTCTGCTAATTATGTTCACACCCTTTGCTTGTGTTTCAATACATTCTTTGCCTCATGGTATTAAAGGCATGTCACAGGACCTTCAGAACCATACAGATCTGTACTGTGGTGCTAAACATGTTAAGTAACCAAACCCCACGCTGAAAACCTTAAACGTTCCATACGGTGCCAATCTTATTTACTGAAGCTTTAAAAGCTGTTATGAACCTGATTAGGAGACCTACATAGAGTTTGTAAATAATTAAACTAAAAAAAATCAATCTTGCTAAATTTTAAAATATTTCAAGATGGTAGGTCTTTATTTACCAAAACCCTGACCATTCAAGAATTAACATTTGACAATTGCTCACCTACATTTCCCGGGATAATTGAGGTAAATGTGAGCTTTGGGGAGGTTAAAGCTCTACAATGTCTGGTGTGTGTTCCCACTGGGATGAAAAGCTGCGATGCTGGGAGTAAAACGTCACATCCGTCACAGAATGAAGAACATGACCATCAGTTGGGCACTCGCAACGCAGTTATATCTTATTATTTAATCTAATTGTATTAAAAAGAATACTGATTTAAATTCTGACATTGAAAACTTATTTTCTATGTTTGACGCCAGACTGACGTCACAGACCCTTTTAAACCCTTTCTGGTCAGCGTGTGTAAAAATGACCCAGGTCCCTAAATGAATCATTTTAAAATAGCCTCTAATAAAGAAAAAAACCACATTCCCTGAACCATCTCATGACATTCTTCTCCCTCTCACTGTTTGGAGCTTCTATCGTCTTTTGGCTGGAAGCTGCGGTTCCGTGGACACCTGTTGTGTTCTCCGGGGCTGACGCCCGAATCCTGCGCGTTGCCGCTCGTCCACATCAGCAGCCGCCGCGCACTCGCCAGGGCGCACAGACACAAAGGCTTCTTGTCCAACTAATTGAGAGCTTTACCGTGGCGGTGCGCAAATGCGCATTAGGCTTGGGTTTGTGCGGTTATATTCATTAAGGCATTCCTGCGCGGATTGGGACAACAGAGAACGGGGAGATTTACATAATAAAGTTCACGTTCTTCACGTGAAATACCCCTTTAAAAGCAGACTCCTTTTGTCCATCACCGAGACGCAGTCGTGAAGGGTCGCTGGAGTGAAAAGTGTGTGACAGCTGCGTGTTAAGTTCCGTCGCCTTCAGGATGGTTTCGTCGTACCCGCTACCGGAGGGCTTCTCCGACTTCGACGTGTTCTCTCTGGGATCTTGTCTGCTAGTGGAGGGTGAGTGGTTTTGGTTTTCTCTGCTGGATTTAAGAAAACTGAGTGCGCGAAGGCTGCAACCGCTGTCACGCGAACCGCTCACCGGAGGTGACATATGTGCTCGGCAGCGATGCTGCAGAGGGAAATACCACCACCTGTAAACAGAAAACACCTAACTTTGCATATTTGCAGGCAGAAAACCGAGTTCGATGCTCGGTGCATTGTAAGTGCGTGTGCACCGACTGGTGCATACCAGCGCATTTGTATTCATAAGTGCCCTTCTCTCTCTTTTAAGGTCTGCTGGGCTTCTTTCTTAATGCGGTGACAGTCGTCGCCTTCTTCAAGGTGAGGGAGCTTAGGACCCCCAGCAATTTCCTGGTGTTCAGCTTAGCGATGGCTGACATGGGCATCTCCATGAACGCCACCGTGGCCGCTTTCTCCAGCTTTCTGAGGTGAGCGACGTGGGAACCGCCCTGTTTCGTAATGATCGCCGTGATGTGATTGTTTTTGAGCCGTCGCTTGTGATGAGCAAACAAAAGCTCAATGGATCGTTACGCGTCTGTGAATAATCAACTCAGAGTCATGACCCATAACCGATGCAGGAGAGCGACCCACGGAGCCTCCTCCCTGCGGAAGATGACAGATGATGTTGCTGTAGAGATGTTTAGGATCTACAACCCTGACAGCAGCAATACTGAAGCACAGAAGCATGTTTAACTGGCGATTTTCCTCGCGAGTTCCTTAAATGTGGTTTTAAATCATGTATTTGCTCCACTGAGAAGTTGCTGATGCAATATTAGGTCTGAAAACGAGTCTTTAATCATTTAATCATTTAATCATTGGCATTGATGGTTTAGATACAGTGAGTCAGACTACTCAGAGGAATAAGAAACAGATCAGTAAAGAAACAAGCATCTGAGAGCGTTTGGCTGCTCCATTGTACTATTCTTCTGATTTAGCGCCTCGCTCCCGTCTCCAGGTACTGGCCGTATGGCTCCGAGGGATGCCAGACTCACGGCTTCCAGGGCTTCGTCACGGCTCTTGCCAGCATCCACTTTGTTGCCGCCATTGCCTGGGACAGATACCATCAGTATTGCACCAGTAAGCGAGCGCCTGCTGCTGTCAGACCCCCAGTCTGGTTGCCGCCTTGACCTTTGATTTGCTCCAGAACATGATATATATATATTCATATTCATATTCATCTAATTTAAAAACAGAAGGACACAAAGCCTCTCTTGTTCACGCAAATATCTTTACTTATAGAACTAGTTCACCATCATAGGCATTCACGGTTTGAAATCTTGGAAGTGAGTGATAAACGTGACTTTTGAATGCTAAGTGATGCCCTTGTTGTTGTTAGGGACCAAGCTGCAGTGGAGCTCCGCCATCACTCTGGCTGTCTTCATCTGGCTGTTCTGCGCCTTCTGGTCCGCCATGCCCCTCATTGGCTGGGGGGAGTACGACTACGAGCCCCTCAGGACCTGCTGCACCCTGGATTACAGCAAGGGAGACAGGTGTGGCTCCTACAGGCATGGTCCTGCTCAGGGAAACGCAGTTGTGATCTGACCCTTTGCTGCACGTGGTTCTCCTTCTCAACAGGAACTACGTCTCCTACTTGGTGCCCATGGCCATCTTCAACATGGTCATCCAAGTGTTTGTTGTCATGTCCTCTTATCAGTCCATTGCTGAGAAGTTTAAGAAGACCGGAAACCCCAGGGTGAGTGAAATAATAAGAAAATCTCATAATTTGATGTTGCATCATTCAAAGGAATTAAAACAACAGAGGGATCCAGTGGAAGAAGTAGTATAAAAGCGTGAGTGGTTCCTATTCAGAGTAATAAATCAACCTGAATGGAGCTGAGCAGATGTAGGTCACTGCTACAGGGCCAAGACTGGCCAGTTCAACTGGGACCGAGGAGTAGCTGGTGTACGTGAGTGGTACCTTGTTTGTGATAGCTAAAACCAGCGTGCAGGCCCTCGGGTGTTGAGTCAGGTGGCCTCGTTGTATGTTGCATAAGCCAGTTATTGCCAGTCAACTGATTTAGCCGCAGCTTTCATTGTGGCTGTCGAGCCGCAGCTGCCCGTCACAGAACCATGTCCTTTCCTGTAACATGACGACAGTGAACGGCCACCCACCACCACCATGGGTGCAGCTTGAATTTTTGGGTTATGTTTTTAATATCCTGTATGGGTAACGGAGCTTCGGCGAGAAGCTGGAAACACTGACTTGAAAACTCTCTGGCCAAGATCAGGAATCACCTTGAGGCAAAAGCATCCAGGCTGGTTGCAGATTTTCAACTTCGGATGTGGTTACATGTTTTCTTTTATGTGACACTATTAAACTACCCAAAAAAGGCCATATTATGTTATGCAAAGTCATTCTCAAGGCAGAAATGCTAATCTGGGAATCTGGCTGATCACTCAAATGTTGTTAAACAGAGGCTGTGAATAGCAACGGTCCCTGGAAATCATCTGCAGGAATGCGCTTTGAGTGGTACCAAATGAAGAGCTGTTGAAATAACTTTGATTGTTGAGCTAAATGAAATTATCTGCCCTCGTCCCCCCTCCTAATGGGCCTGAATTCCCACTACTGTGTAGCTGGCATTATGCGTAACAATGCCTGGCTCTGGGGGCCTGAACAGAGCACGTGGCCTTCTGATCTGACTGCTTCCATTAACCCACAAACCCAAGTGGTAAAATATGGCTTCGTGTGCATGAAATATGTCACATCTAAAGTCTGGATTACCGCAAACGGCCTCTTAACCTGCTGCTTTGGTGTGGTAGCTGAGCTGGAGCACACAGAGTGATTTTCTCCCTGGGGCTTGATCCCAGGCTTGTGACATTCCTCTTGGAATAAAATAACATGACAAAGTCTTTGCTTCTGCAGTCAATCGCTGGTTACTCACCCTCGATCGACATTCTCATTCTCCCTGGTCGCCCTCCTCTCTAGTTTAATCCCAACACCCCTCTGAAAGCCATGCTGCTGTGCTGGGGGCCCTACGGCATCCTGGCCTTTTACGCCGCCGTGGAGAACGCCAACCTGGTCTCTCCAAAGCTCAGAATGGTGAGGACCTTCAAACATCTGCGCTGGTATCTTAGGGTGGCCTGCTTGAACTCACGCTGCTTCTGCTCTGCAGATGGCTCCCATCCTGGCTAAGACCTGTCCCACGGTCAACGTTTTCCTGTACGCTTTGGGAAACGAGAACTACAGAGGAGGCATCTGGCAGTTCCTGACCGGAGAGAAGATCGAAACACCTCAGCTGGAGAACAAGACCAAATAAACTGAGCATGCCATGATCACGCACCTTCACTGTCCTGGTGGTTTTCTCACAGCTACTTTAGACCTGCGGCGTTCACAAGTCTGTGTGTGAGTGTGTGTGTTTGACATGTTCTAACTTAATGACAAATTAGGCTTCTGGGAAGAACAAATGTGAGCATCCTCCTGCAGAGTTAGACAGAGAAACCGCCGGTTTATTTACTCAAACCAAAAACACACATCTCATCACAGATTCATGCACACCCGCAGAAATACAGATAGTTAATTGTGTCTTTCTGCAAGTTCAAAGTTGCAACACATATTTTATGACCTCTTATCTTGTTATTTAAAATGTTGTGGTGCTGATTTCTACTTGAGAACCTGAAAGATTTCTGCTTCCAGCCTGAAGCAGCAGCAATCCTCAAAATAAAAGAGGCGTCCTTCAGTGAAAGGTTTTAGATTAGTCCTGAAGATGAACTCTAAGAGCCAGCCACCCCAACCTTTAAGAATAAAAACACAGATACTCTGTTTGTAATTTATAATTACTGGTATGTTTTTTTAATCATTCTGTTAGTAGCTGTATGGTCCCTGCTGCGTGAATTTGCTAAAATATTTCAGCTTTCACATAGAAATTTCTTGTGATTTTGACTCATAAATGAATTAAAGAAATCAGGAATGTGATCAGTGGATCAGAATTGTTAGGTTGTAAAGTTAACAGAGAAGATTTACAGAGGAAGGGTTTTAAATATTATGAATGAGAGACAGAGAGAAAGAAGAGAAGAGGAGAGTTAGAGAGGGCACCAGCAGGTCTCTTCACACCCCTTAGCTTCCCTTTGTAAATGCATAAATAGCTTAAGTGTGAACGTGTGTGAAATCCTCCAAAGATTAGTCAGTGATGAACATCTGGACTCCAGATGTTCATCAGATGTCAGGCGTTCTGATGGCAATTCTGTTTGTACGGATAGATTTTGTGTTGTCCTGTGTAAAACCAGTCTCCCCTTTGTCTCTTTCTCCTCCTGGAAACAGTGTAACGTATTTGTACGGTTGCGTAATGTCACAGAAAGGGCACATGTGCAGCCGGCTGGCGTTGTTGTCATCTGCAGTTGAGCTGAGATGCTGTGAAGGATAAAAAGTCCCCCGACACTAATTCAGACACGGAGCCACTTCCTAAAACTGCTGCAGGCCACCAATAAAATGGTAAAATAATTAGATGTTCTTCTACTTCTGTCTCTGGGGGGTCACTGGCTGAGCCATTACACATCTTGTACAGGTGTGTGTTGTTTTCATAGACATTGACACGGGTTCTCCTCCATTGACAACCATACAGCAGGAGGCCGTGGGGATTATGTCTGCTCCACCAGTGAAGTTTCACATGAGCCTTTGAGGGGATTAGTTGCTAACATGATCACGAGTGCCACAGAAAGGGCCGGTAAACTAGTTAAAGTAATCAGCGTTCACCTTCGCAGTGGCTGTTGAAACAACAGGGGCTTGATTTGATTCCCACAGAAGCTAAGATTATTTTTTGCTTTTGTCTTCTCACAATCCCTGAATATTGAAAACCAGAGGTATTCCATGTATAAAACAGTGAAAATGAGGCGTTTCCATGACAACGGGGCCAGTAGTAGAAATCATTTGCAGATGTCAGAAAAATGCTACTCATCCTTAATTTTGTCTTTACTTTGATCATTTTGCAGTCATTCATAGTTTCTCCAACTTTCGTTAAAAGCATCGCTGCAACATTTTGCGTGCACTCGTTTACTGCTCTTGCTTTCCAGCCGTCTGAGAGTCACTGTCTTTCATCTGGCTGACACCTCCCGATTGACCCGGTGGGAGAAATATTGGGTGAAAGGTCAGTCTGCTGCCACAGATGTCTTCAATACTGATCTTGACTGTCAGATATGAACCCGGTTATGTAACCTCAACCCCTTTAAGACCATGCAGGCACACACTCCCGTGCACACATGCACACACACAGTCTCACACAGCTGCTTTCCCAATCAGTTTATTGAACGTTTCATCTCTAGTTTCATCTCTTTGCAGACAGCATGTTTCAGTGATGAACACACACTAGTGCTCTGACAAATGCAATACAAAGTGAAGACAATATATACAGGAGAAAGAAGAAAAAAGATTTGTTTTAAAGAAACTCACTTTTTATAGGATTAGCGTTTGACTGTAATCTGGATTAAAGCCGAGCCGTGCATCATTTCTCTGTAGAACTTTAGTTCAATTCATTCAAGCACTTGGGCTCATCTTTGACTAGAACCTGAACCTCGTCAGCAGAGGAAGCGCTGGTGCGCAGATGCTTTTGTTAAATTCAGTGATGGTCTACTGCTCCCCGCTTTCATTAAATAGAGAGATTTTACTTGAGGATTGTGCATTTAATCAATTTAAGCAATTTTCCATCAAGTAAATATGATCTGAGCCGCTGAGATGCTTTAGATATCGGTGTCCTTCTTTGACTCCAGCCTTTGTTTTTTTCCCATTTTGCTTTTTTAAAAAACGAAAATAGACGTGATTTTTTTTAAGCAAACTTTTGTTTTCACACTAAGAACTGACTCCTACTGACATTCCTGCTTTATTATTTCCCTTCTTTTTTCTTGCTGCAGCACATTTTCATGTAAGACTGCTAATTAAATTCTTCTGCAGCATTTGTTTACACAGATTTGCACCCTTCGCCCCAGATTCCCCAGATCCGGAATGCAAAAGGACTGAAGTTGACTGAAGTCTGATAATGAAGGAATGCGTCTCTAAACTACAAATAAAGACATTTCCTCATAAATCTTCCACCCAGTCAGCTACAGCAGATAAATCTGTGTACAGGGGATGTTTTATGGGTTTTGGATGGGCTGACCTGGATGTTTTGTGGTCTGGGTGATTGCAGGGTGGTTTAACGCTTGAGCACTGCTCTCACACAAATGCAAAATTCACAAGAAAAACAGAGAATAAACGAAAACAAACTCATATTAGAGCAGTTGTCAATGTGTGACCATGAGAGTCAGACTGTGCTGGAGCGCAACAGTCACCAGCTCAGTGATGTGGATCCAGCACAATTCTGGTCTCCATGGCTGTTACAGTGTGTTCGCAGGGGGAAATAAATATGATTATCAAAGCTGTTCTCGCACTAATGTAATGTAACATTCAGTCTAAAAATAAATTGGAAAAAAAAAGAAAAGGAAAAACAGCGTAAGCCCTTACTTGGTCAGATTCCAAACATATTTTGTCTGGATTTATCCATCTATGGCAAAGCTTAATAGGGAAATGAGCAGCAGAATTTTTGTGTTTTTCTCAAAAATGCTACAAATCAGCAATCTTAAAGTTGACACCAAAAAGTTACAATCAGTTTGCCATTTATTAGTAGTTTAGTCTTTTCATTAGCAGTTTATGTGTTGTGATTCACATAAGAAAATAATGAATCAATAGACATATTTATTTAAAGTTGTTTGAATATGGCATTATGTTATTGAGCAGTCTTCTTTTTAGGGTTATCTGTCAATCTTTTTAGGTATTATAAATGTATTATTCGTTATCTAACTTATGTGGTTCACTGAGGTTTTGCCTCAGAAGAGCCAGTGAACCCAAGGGATAATTTATAACATAAACCCATACATAAATACATATGTGTAAATCATGTGTATGACTAATTTGACAGTTTACAAATGTTCTTTGTTAGGATCTCTCTCAACTTCCGAGAAAAGCAGGAGCAGGATGAGGTATTTTCTGCCACACGAATTTTCTAAATAGAGGAAAGAACTGCCTAAGTTTAATAGGCGAGGACATGAGGACATCTGCTGGCTGAAGCTGTGAAATACGCCTGAAAGAAAGAAATATACATAATAAATAGTAAAAATAAAACCATTACAAATAAGTGAATTTGAATTGATAACGATACATTATATAACCCTAACCTGTGTTAGGTGTCAGATACTGATGTGCAGCTTCACGCAAAATCTAATTTCTTTTTAAAAGATCTCAAGAAAATCAAAGGAGTCAGTGCCTTTACATTTTGGCAAAATATGAATCAGTATGAGGGGGTCAAGTACATTTGAAATTTAAAAAATATAATAATTTGAAACATAAACTGAACGCGCTGGAACGTTTCTACCGATAGATGGCGGTGTTTCGCCGTTTTTAAACCACTTTACTGCCCACCTTGGACTTGTCCGATCTCGAAAGTTTCTAAACACATAGGATTTCCCTGCGATCATTTTGTGTGACATTTTAAGCAACTGAATGTATTTGGATAAAAAAAAACAATTTCTTAAGTTTTTCAAGATGACTCCCGCTAGCACTATTTAAACAGGTTTTCACACAAGGTTTTGCGTAAACTAGTGTCCTAAAGTCCTATGACCGCAGGCTGTCAGGTCAAGAAAAAAATGCAACTCTTTTGATACAAAAATGAATCATAATCATAATAATATAACTTTTCCAGTTTGATGTGAGTGGTAAATATGTGGGCATATTGACATCAATGTAAACGACTTTCAGATTTTCAAGCACCGTCTCGTATCACAACTGAATGATTTGAATCTGCACTAGAGAGCCAAAGCAAAAGCCATCGGGGTTTTTTTTTTCTGTCTTCCGCCAACAGGGCAGCAGTAGCCGTCCGAGGTTCGGCATCCAATTAGCATTAAAAGATCTCCTGGAGCAGCAGGACCGTGCGTCACACTCATCGACCAAAATGAGAGGAGGGGTGTGTGGGAGGGGGAGACACCTCTCAGATCAACAAACTGCAATGTGCTTCCCCTCCGCCATCGACCAAAACTGGCCCGGGCTGATGAGAAACGACGACTTAACTGACAGCGTTACAGGTGACTGGAGCCAGCCGGCGGCACCGGGGAGCCGAGGAGGGCGCAGCAGACGCGTCGAGCGCGATCTGGAGCCGAATCCCGAACCTGTGCGTGCGGACGGGGACCAGCGCGTCACCCAAATGACGGGACATGAGACAATGAAGCAACCAGGGACGGCGGAGATAAAACGAGTCCGACTCACGAAAGTGGAAAGGAGCGCGCAATGACGAACGGCGCGAGGGACGGAGGTAGAGCAGAGGAAAGTTCCCGAGCTCGTTAGACTTCCAGGTCCGAGAAGCTGTTCCACAACAGATGTGCCACGCGTGCGTAATTCTGTGAACAGGTCAGCTGGGGAAGCTTTTTTTTTTTTTTCATTTTTAAGAAAAGATCTGAAACAGAGAGGAGGTGAAAACAAATTCAAACATGGAACCAGAGGGAACCACAGAGGGCAAAGCCGCCAATTTGGCACAATCTGCAGCCTCCAAACTGTCCCAGATGGGAGAAAGAACTAAACAACTGGGCAATGTAATCCAAGACCCGGGCCGGCAGAAAAGGATTATTCTGGTGATTGTCTGTATTGTACTTTTATTAGACAACATGCTTTACATGGTGATTGTTCCGATTATCCCCGATTACCTAGAGGGGCTGCAGAAGGCAGCGGACAGTGCTCACGACGCGGCGGCGCACAGCAACTCCACCAACATCACCATAGCAGCCAAGGGGAACTTCGACCTGCAGATCGGGGTTCTGTTCGCCTCCAAGGCCATCCTGCAGCTCCTGGTGAACCCGCTGAGCGGCACCTTCATAGATCGGGTCGGCTACGACATTCCGCTCTTCATCGGCCTCAATGTCATGTTCCTTTCCACTCTCATTTTCGCCTTCGCTGATAATTACGCCACGCTGTTCCTGGCGCGCAGCATGCAGGGCCTCGGCTCGGCGTTCGCGGACACTTCGGGCATCGCCCTGATCGCTGACAGGTACACGGAGGAGACGGAGAGGAGCAAAGCGCTGGGCATCGCCCTGGCCTTCATCTCCTTCGGAAGCCTCGTGGCGCCCCCGTTCGGGGGGGTCCTCTATCAGTTCGCGGGGAGGCGGGTGCCCTTTCTGATTCTGGCCTGCATCTGCCTGGCTGATGGGATCATGTGTCTGGCTGTGCTGAAACCGTTCTCCAGCCGGGAGAGAGAGAACATGCCGGTGGGCACCCCCATCTATAAGCTGATGATTGACCCGTACATCGCCGTGGTGGCTGGGGCTCTCACCGTCTGCAACATCCCCCTCGCCTTCCTGGAGCCAACTATAGCCAACTGGATGGAAGAGACCATGAATGCCAGTCAGTGGGAGATCGGCATGACCTGGTTCCCCTCCTTCTTCCCTCATGTGCTGGGTGTGTATCTTACTGTCAAATTAGCGGCCAAGTACCCGCACCTGCAGTGGTTTTACGGGGCCATAGGCATGGTGTTCATAGGCGCCAGCTCCTGCACAGTCCCGGCTTGTAAAAACTTTGGGCAGCTCATGATCCCGCTGTGCGGGATCTGTTTCGGCATCGCCTTCGTGGACACCGCGCTGCTGCCCACGCTGGGTTTCCTGGTGGACGTGCGACACGTGTCTGTGTACGGCAGCGTCTACGCCATCGCAGACATCTCCTACTGCGTGGCCTATGCCCTCGGGCCCGTGGTGGCCGGGCAAATCGTGCACGACCTGGGTTTTGTTCAGCTCAACTTGGGCATGGGGCTCGCCAATGTGCTTTACGCACCGGCACTCCTCCTCCTGAAGAACGTGGCGAAGATGAAACCTTCGTACTCAGAGCGAAATATGCTCCTGGAGGACGGCCCGGTGGGATTGTACGACACCATTAAAATGGAGCAACGAGAGAAGAAGCGAAAGGGCATGTGCACAACAATTAACGAGAACGGAATTGAAACCTTCGTGCAAAGGTCCTGCTCTGACGAGGAATCGTCAGGGGGAGAATATGCGTAAAAGCTCTTTAACTCATTTTTAACGAAGTGCCGATCCGAATTAATTACACAACACATTAAACTGAGTAATAACGCCGCGCCAGTATTGCCAAAATAGTAGTTCGAGCTTCTGCAGTTAAATAAAGGTGCGTTTCTGTTAACCACTGAATGGGAAATTTTGTGAGAGATTTGCTGTTATAATTGTGCATTCATTAACAATAACCTATTAATCACAAACTTACTCGTGTCGTAATCAGGGATCATGTGTAAATGTGTTTAAAGCGAGCATCAGCTGTGGTGTGTGTGTGCGTCTGTCGGTGTAATCTGTATTCATTTTGCCGCTGCGCTTAGTATGCAAAAACTGTTCGTCACGACAGCTTTGGAACGACGGAACAGATGGACGTGGACTGACGTTTGCGTCTTGATGTGGGTTTATTTTAAAATATGTACTCTTGGAATGCCTCGTTGTATGATCTGCGAATGTACATACATGTATATTCATGTACATAAATAAATCAACATTACGTGAACCACATGTTTATGGTAAGTTGTTGATTTTATTTCAAACTAATTTTCCTGGAAAAGAAATGATATTTATCGTCTTACCTAAAATTTTGAAAGCAACAAAAAACATGATAATATGACAAGACGCCTGTAAGATATTAATTAATGAAAAATGTAGTCAATAAATAAAAAAAAATTGCCGTAAATTTAAATGCAGTTTATCAAAAAACAAATAAGACAATGTTTTGAAAAAAAATCTCAAAACCTGAATGGCGCAGCTTTTCTATCTTTCTTTCTCTCATTTGGTGCTTGTAATATAAAGTCAGTTCTAATCAAGGGGACGGATCCAAGGATTGCTATAAAAGTTCTGAGATGGACAGTAAAGGAGCCAAAGCTGCGGTCCACGCAACAATCCGAGCAGTTCTGAGCCCAAGATGTTCAGGGTCTGAACCAGGTGGCGTGAAACTAACTTCTTGGCGAATAGCAAGACTTCTGGGAGGAGCTTGGGTCCGAGGGGGGGCGAAGTGTCCTCTCTGCATATCTCGGGAACCAGCGAGGGAGCTGGGCTTCTCTCATGCTGGCTTCCACCTCGCCGAAGAGGTACCTGAAAGGATGAAGGTGACAAAGTGGTGAATTTCTCTAAGAGTGGAGTCAAAAGCGGAGGAAACGCACCCGCAACGCATGGAATCACCGATCCTTTCAGGTAAGTGAGAGCAAACATTTTAAAGCTGATTTAAATAGTTTATGATAGGATGTCTGCGTGTGCGCATTTGCGCATGTTTACGCACAACTCTTAGAGTTAGGGTTGGTGATTTTTTTTCTATATTCCTAAAAAAAAAACAGAGCAGTTGATACGAGCCATCAATTGATACAGAGTTTGCAACAGATTGAATTTATATTTATTTGTAGGAACGGAGGGAAGAGCGCGGTAGAACATCTGCCTGCTTCACAGCCGTTCACCGCCAGCATGTCAGTCCCGGGCCAAAACACCTGCAAAGGCTTGGAAGACAGCGATGTAAGCGTCCTAATTTAGTCTTTTTTTAGAATAATGAATAGTATAAAATACATATCTACAATGCTGAATTAGTAGTCCTTTCGGTCCTATGTTTTTGTTTGACCCATGTCCATTCTGACCAGGGTCTTCCCAAGTTGCCACTCCCTCCTCTGAAAGACACACTGGACACCTACCTGAAGTGCATGAAGCACCTGCTCACAGAGGACCAGTTCACCAAGACCCAAAGTATAGTGAAACAGTTTGGAGCCCCTGGTGGAGTCGGGGAGCTACTGCAGAGCAAACTGGCAGAGAAGAGGGAGAAGTCGGTGAACTGGGTAAAAATCATTTATCCTCTCCCAAATATACAGAAATCTGAACAACTGCAGCTTAGAATTACGATTACTTTTGTTATCACTCACTTAAATGTTTATAAAGTTTGTGTTCCAGTCTGTGTGTGTCTGTTTCATGGCCGCAGGTGTAATCCTGCTGGCTAAATGACATGTACATGAATAATCGACTGGCTTTGCCCGTCAACTCCAGCCCCGTTATGGTCTTCCCACAGCAGAACTTCAGGGCTCCTATCGACTCCTTACGGTATAAGATTCTGCACAATAGAAGCGATGAACAATCCAAATGGGCTTGCAAAGAAGTTTGACAAATATACACAAAACTACCATCAGGGAAAACAAATGCCTGATCATGTATTTGTCAGATTTTAGAAGCAGCTTCTCATTTCTTTGTAGATTTGCTGCACACCTCATTTCTGGAGTTCTGGAATACAAGACACTTCTTGATGCGTAAGTTGTACAGCTTGTTTCGGGACAAGCCTGACAGATACAGTCACAACAGAAATGTCTTCATTGGGTCTTTATATGTAAACCTGAGGCCTGCGCCTGCAGACGTGCCCTGCCTGTAGACTACGCCCGTGGCCAGCTGGCCGGAACCGCCATGTGCATGGAGCAGTACTATCGCCTCTTCACCACCTACCGCCTGCCCGGACCTGAGAGGGACACTCTGGTGGTCCAGGAAAGTAGCGTGATGCCAGAACCAGAACACATCATCGTGGCTTGTAAGAACCAGGTCAGACATGGTAAAAACACCTTTTCTCTGGTTAGAAACATGGCCGTCCTCAGCAGCTGGAGATGACTTGTCACCTAGATGGATCACCTCGAGCAGCCTGGCTGAGTTTAGCTCACACATGTTCCAAGGGTTAAAAAAAAATCATAACAAAACTACTCAAAGTGACTTCTTTTCACCTTCATTATTTAGTTAGAATCAATACATTTGAATATCATCTTGCAGTTAGACAGATTTGCTTTATGTCCCTGTTGTTGCAGAGCATATGGACCATCATCTACCACACATAGACAGACTGTTGCAGCCATACTAACTTGTGTCCTCGAGAGTGATTTTCCGCTGCAGAGCTCTCTATTTAGTTAATTATCTGCAACTATCTACATCAGTATTGCCCTCATGTGCGTGAGAACGCATCAGGAAAATGTGCAAAAATACTCAAGACAAATAATGAATAAAACACAAAGATCTAGTAAAAACAGGGTCGTCACCTTGGTGTGTGATGCAGATCCCTGGGAGAAAACCTTAGGAATGATCACCCTGAAGCTATTTGCATCCGTTCTGAATCTCGTGCAGTTCTTCGTTCTGGACGTGGTGATCAACTTCCGCCGACTTAACGAAAGAGACCTGCTGACTCAGCTGAGCAAGATCACCAAGATGGCTGACAGCGAAGAAGATCAGCATCTCCCTGTTGGCCTTCTCACTTCAGATGGACGTACAGAGTGGGCCAACGCTCGCAGCGTGCTGATGAGAGGTAAGCACTAACCCAGCTCTGCGATACTTAATACACAGTTTCCACTTCTAATTTACTTCTGTCCTCTAGAGTCCACAAACAGGGACTCTCTGGACATGATCGAGCGTTGTCTGTGTTTGGTGTGTCTGGACGATGCCTCTGGTGCTGATCTTAGTGAAACCAGGCGCGCCATGTTGATGCTACATGGAGGAGGTCCAGCCAAGAACGGGGGCAACCGCTGGTACGACAAGCCCATGCAGGTCAGTGCAGCGGGGCGGTAAAAAGCCTGTGGCGTTTCCCTCTTTGCACATGTTATGACTGTAAGTAAACTATGGGTGCCCTATTGTACAAGAGGATCAATTATTCTCCTTAATTACTGAGGGAAAATTACATAAATGAACAAAGTGAATGTTTAGTATTCTACAGTATTACTGCGGATAGTTATGTAATTGCATGCAAAATTTAATATCTTAAGACTTTTTGGACTAGAAATTTGAGTTCTAAATATAATTCAGCATATAAAGCCTAGAACTCTGATGGATATGATATCATTAAATAAAAATTTGAGGAGACTTGTAACCAATTATGCGATTAAACTGACGTGGCCAAAACATGGCAATGAAGCAAACAGTGACTTTTGACTAATCTAGTAACGCTCCAACACTCAAGAAAATTGTTTGATAATGTCAAAGTTTGTCATAGGAGCTGACGGCTGCTGTGGGGTGGTGTGTGAGCACTCGCCGTTCGAAGGGATCGTCCTTGTGCAATGCACCGAATATCTGCTGAAATACATGTAAGAAACAGCATCCTATGGTGTGTGCACGTGTGTCCTTGTGGGCGTAAAGACGCAGCTATGTCATTTTGGACATCAGGATCGGCAGCCCGTCCAAGCTGGTCAGAGCTGCGAGTGTGAGCGAACTGCCCGCGCCGCGCAGACTGCGCTGGAAGTGCACGCCAGAGGTTCACAAACTCATCGCTTCTTCTGCCGACAGGGTACAGAGGTCAGGTTTAACTCCAGGTTGTGAACTCTAAATGCTTAAACTTGCTGTTTTTATAGCCAGACTTGTTTTCTTCCTCTCAGACTGGTGGATAATCTGGACATTAACGTCTACAAATTCCATAACTATGGAAAAGAGTTTATTAAGAAACAGAAAATGAGTCCAGACGCCTACATCCAGGTCGCCCTTCAGCTGGCCTACTACCGGTAAGATCTTCACTGTAGCTAGAGGAATGTAACATTAACAGTTCTAAACTAGTGTTTTATCAATCTGTGCTGCAATAGATGCCACGGAAGACCAGTTTCCACTTATGAGAGTGCCTCAATACGCCGTTTTCAGGAAGGCCGAGTGGACAACATCCGCTCAGCCACACCAGAGGCCCTGGCTTTTGTTAAAGCGATGACTGATGGAAACCTGACCACAAAGGTACGGTGCTCTGGAGGTACAAAAACGTAATGCTGCTTTAAAAGGCTACTAACACCGTCAGTACCGCAATGCCAAGATAAGCCTGGGTACTGTAACTAAAGGAATTTAATAGACTCACATTGATTTTCTGTATGTTTCTTCAGGATACAGAAAAGATGGAGATGTTACGAGCTGCCATAGCGGCGCAGACGAAGTATACTATTCTGGTAATGTGCTCCGAGCTCATTCATTTCAGCTGCATCACTGAAGGAAATCCAGTGTTGTACATACGCCTTTTGTCATTTTTTCAGGCTATAACAGGGATGGCAATAGACAATCACTTACTGGGATTACGTGAAATTGCACAAGAGCTAAAGATGGAGAAACCAGAAATGTTCAGAGACGAGGCCTATCTCATCAGTAACCAGTTCATTCTTTCCACCAGTCAGGTATGGTCATCAAGGAGCTGACAGGAAGGTGGGTCTTTAGTTCCTCATGATCTCGCTGACAGTCTTATACTCACTCTACCCTAAGGTTCCTACATCTGTCGATATGTTCTGCTGCTACGGACCTGTGCTTCCGAATGGATACGGGGCGTGTTATAACCCTCAGTCCGATTACATCATCTTTTCCGTGTCCAGCTTCCACAGCAGCCCACAGACCTGCTCGACGAAATTCGTCAAGTCACTGGCGCAGGGGCTTCTGGACATGCAGGGTCTGTGTAAAAAATACAACGTTGTCTTGGATTCAGACATTAAACCACAAGGTCAAAGGTCACACACTCAAACCGACACAGGCTGGCAGAAGCCAAAGTTCGGGGAGGCAGGTTGATCAGCCCGAAAAGCCGGACTCCCGCACACAGTTGTCTTCACGGGGAGACGTACAAGCTTTAAAACATGAAGTCTAACTATAGACGAGCACCTGCGGAAAAAGGAAACTGATTTTACCCAAAAACTTACATACTGTTCCGTTAAAATGTTGTATTTGCTACACAAATATTCGTAACGGTGGCAAAATGTTACGTAAAGCTGTTGTTATTGTTATAAGTGCTGAGGATATTGTAATCAAGTGAAATCAAGTGAAATTCAATTACAACTTAAAGGTATTCTAGTGTTTGTTCAACGTCTAGGGAAATATATGATAAATAATTATTCTCTGAACTAAAGTAACCACATCAAACAATCAGATGGTGTTGATGTAAAGATTGTGGGAAATTAAGTGTCAAACAAATGATTTTTTTCCAAATGTAGATTGGCCACAAAGCCTGCTAGGCTTCAGGTGAACATCTGGATGAACATCTCACAACTGTGTACATCATCATCATCAAGTCGCATGCTGCTGCCTGGTTTTCTGAAGCTTTGGGTGTTGTGAAGGTGCAATTCGTGTCTGTGACATCTAAATATTACTGATGACTGCGTCTACTGGAAAGCTAACCTTAAAAGAAATACTATTTAATTTATGAAAGAATGTAATTTATCTTCAGAATGCATGTAGAAAATATATACATGTGGTTTATTTTTGTATGATTTGAAGAGAAATCCTGTGATATTTAAGAGTAACTGATACCTCCAAACCAGTGTTGATCACTGTTTTGGCTGTCCTGAAAATGACAATTAAAAGGTACAAACGTTATAAAATCTGGTGGGGTTTTTTTGGTGGAAAGGCAGAAATATTGATATAAATACTTGTATCGTATTTCTTCTTCGTGTCTTTTATGGACCTGAATTTATACCTGCATGATCAGAGGATGTGCACATCAATAATACATTTACAAACTCTGCAGCAGAGATCTGACGCTCCACAAATACAGTGATGATGTTTCCATTAATATAATATAGAGCATAATACTCTGTCTTAACGCCAGTGTGTTGTGCAGCAGTCAGTCCTGGCAAGCCAACCAAACAAAGCCCAAGGCCGCACAGGTGACACTTTGCTGCTGACCTTACGAGCCTATTGGAGCTGTTGACCACAGGAGCCTCCGGCTGCAGGGTCTCTGAGGTATGTTTGGTTGCGCTGTGCACGTTGTCGGCCTCTGTCACCGTCCTGTCTCCGTAGCTGCTCTAAAATCTATTCCTACTCAGCCTAATTTGCACTGACACAGTCACCCAATATGCATTCTTGAGCAGTGACATTTAAAAAAAAAATTTAAAAAACCAAAGCAATATTAACCCTCAACCCAAACTGTAGCATACATTGCATGCACAGGTAAAACTCCCTGCTGCAAATAGTTAGGAGCAGAAACAAATAAAGAATTTTGTAAGTACAGTTGTAGATACTAAGAATTGTGCGGGATGTCTGGGGTTTCGAATGTGACAGCTATTCGTCAGTATTGCTCTCAAGGCTTCCAGAGCTTCACTGCGTGTGTGCGGCTTGTTTATGTGAACACGTCTCTCAGCCTCTGAAGAGGATGCCGAGCCTTATGTCCGCCAGTCAGAAAACATGGCTGTGAGTCTCTGTGCCAGCTGGCTCATGTCTCCTGGTGATACGAGGCGTGACAATAAATACAGACTCTTTCAGTCACAGCAAAGGTAAAGACGGTAAAACTAGCGATGTGTTAAATTTGAGAAGAGTCTCCTTAGCTGCCATTCATCGCTTAAGCGCACTAAACCGTTTCGTGTGTGCTTACTGCATCTTAAATGTATCTGTAAGAACCAATGCAACTATAAATTAGTAGCTAAAATGCAGCATGATAATACAACGTGGTTTAAAGGACAAATCCAGATCATAAATCAAATCGGTGATGCTCAAGTAATACATTTTAAAATACATTTATGATTTATTTATTTATTTATTTATTTATTAGTAAATTAAATGTGCATCGCTGTTAAATACAGGATAGATTTGAACAAAACTTTATAGTCCTACATTAACTGCATTTGAACAAACATGCCTCCGTGTTTGGGAATTGAAGTCACCTCCAGCATTTCTCCTGGTAAAGTTCTCGCTCACGAGCCCTTCTCCTGGAACGCACTCAGACTGAAAGCCGTTTCCACGAACCTCTTCAGCTCCGTGAGATGGGTGGACCTGGTCCCTGTTGCAGGAGCGGCTGCAGGCTCTCGTCCCACATACCTGAAATGGAGCACTGACTCTGTCACCCGCGGCTGGAGGTCAGGTTTGAGACGCAAACTGAAACCTTACCAAATCGGCTTTCTGTTGGCCAGAACTGTGAGGAAACGCGGTCGAACGTAATCGTAGTAACCCATGTTCTTGTGCTCCTCCTGACACCAGACCAGCTCTGCGTCGACGTACTTCTCGGCTTCTGTCCTGACCAAGTCGAAAGGGAACGGAGAGATCTGGGGCAGGTGACAACACAGAGGAAGAAGGGAAAATAAATAAATAATCCCCACTCTGTTTAGTTTGCTCTGCTCTAATAGTGGAGAAGGGATTTAGGGACCTGTTCAAGTCGGACGATGGCGACTTCTCTCTCTAATTTTTGATCTTTTCTCTCTTTAGCCAGGTCATAGTAGACCTTTCCACTGCAGAAGATCACTCTTTTCACACGGGCTGGGTCTTGCCCTGCTGGTCCTTCATCTGGAATCAACCTTTTGAATTTAGTACCTACAAAATCATGTTAAACGTCGGTGTAAGAATGACATATGAGAGTAATCTTTACAACACAATTTTCAGAATAAGGATGTAGGTGCACCTGTGGTGAGATCATCAAAGCTGGACCTGGCGTCCGGGTGCCTCAGCAGAGACTTTGGGGTAAAAATAATGAGCTGTTGTGGAAAAAAAAAAAAAAGCCCACAATGTTTCTGTGAGGGACAATTAGCAGCTTCCATCATCTTTGTCTTCATTGCTTCCTTTAAAAAAAAGTTTAATGCCGCCTAAGCATCACTGGGAAAACATTTCTTTATCAGTCAACTAAAAAAACCTCTTTACGCTCAACTGAGCAAGTCCAGTATTTCTTAGATTTCTTAAAAAAAAAAGAAACATTATCCCCTGTTGGCCCTCTAGCTAATTTGCTCAGGAAGTCATTTTCTCATGCTTCACGAAGCGTTGCATTTAGGTGCAACAGGGGATCGGCTTCAGCATGGCTGAAAAGTGAGATCGAGAAATTGCAAAATGTTTTGCACCAAAACTTTTCACTAACAGGAGAATATACTTAGCAGGATGTATCTCTAAGCCCAAGAATAACTTTATATATATATGACATTGTATAATGAACACATTTTTTAGTTTTCTCCACAGTCTTAAATAAATGATGTTGTGATGAAGGAAATGGTAGCAGTACCGGTTTTCTGAATGGCAACAGAACCTGCCGGCGGAGCACATGGCAGTAGTTGGCGGGGGTAGAGCAGTTTACAGCGATCCAGTTACAGTCGTAGAGCTGCTGGACTTCAAAATCTGGACTGAACTCCTTCACATCAACAAACACATGAATAAAGGTGAATAATCCCTGTGCAGGGACAGGAAATCAGTACATCCATTTAATGCTGCTACTAATAGTTTAATTGTCTGCTGATTCAGCCTTCCGGGAACCACCGCTGGCTGACTTACTGCTGATTACTGCTAATTGGAAAATGTCACCTAAGCTGGCACTTAAGAGGTCACCACAACGCACGGGGAAATGATCGGGATCATCTTTGCTCATCTGCAGGAAGCGCTCGGGTCGAGCTGATGAGTGTTCTGGGCCCTGAGGGCAGGACAGAAGAGAGAAGATGTGACAAAATGGAAAGGAAAATTCCAAAAACTCAACTCTCAACAATCCAAAAGCCTTCACAGATGCTGCAGAACTTCGAGCGCCCTCTCACCATTCCCTCCATCCCGTGTGGAAGCAGCAGCACGATGCCGTTATTGCGGACCCACTTGGCCTGGCCTGAGCTGATGAACTGGTCTATGATGCACTGGGCTGTGTTGTGAAAATCTCCAAACTGGGCTTCCCAGAGGATGAGAGCATTTGGACTTGCCATGGCAAAACCCAGCTCAAAACCTGAAGTCAGTTATAGTCACACAGAGCTCCATGTGTATGTCTGATGCGTAAAGGTCTCACCTAACACGCCGTACTCTGATAGGCAGCTGTTGCAGACCGTGTAAGGAGCTTGGTTGGGCCACAGGTAGTTCATGGGGACACAGATACGTTTGTCCACCTCTTGGTCATGAAGAACATGATGACGGTGACTGTAAAACAGGAGAGGCAGGGAGCTGAAAAAGTGGTTCAACAATTTTGAATTCACCAAAATTCATCATGTTGCAAAGTAGTATCTCTTTTATCCACAGCACAGCTGGAGGTCAGGCTGCATGGAAACAGAACAGATTTTGTCACCACTGGATTTAACAACCATTTACTCTATTTGAGGAAGCACGCCTTAACAACTTACTTATTATAGCATGATAATCTGTACCATATTTGACTTGAAAATGTTGTTCATATATTTTAGACCGTGTAATCACATCTTTGTTTCCATACTGCTGAAATGGGTTTCAAATACGACACTGTCCTGTTTCTATGTGAGACACAATGAAAGAAAAATACTGTATAAACACACACACACACACACACACACACGCACGCACACACGCACACGTGTCTTCTGCCAGGGGGCCCCATTAGTCTGGGAAAGGGGTGCACAGGAAAGTACACACAACCCTCCCAAAGATGATGATCTGAAACCATTAGTCTATGCTGTTACGTGCACGGACAGAAACGCGAGCTGGCCCACTCAAGTGTAACACGTCAATATGCTCAGCTCCTAAGAACGACGGCAACAAATGACTGGTGCTCGGTGGCTGGCGGGAGCAGAGGGGGGGGTGTAGTTGGGGGAGGAAAACGGCTGTCTAAATCTGTGGGGATAAGGGGAGCTCCGAGTGGGAAAAAGGTCTTATGGACTCTGCAGGAACGCGCAGAAGAATTTAAAGAAACAGGTGGATGTCGTGTCCAACTCGCTTTGGAGGGAATTACATCAAATCCTGATGGCGACAGTCGGCGTAGAGAGTTAGTCGTTTGTGGTCGACGCGAGGCGAAAAAACCGCCATCGCCTCTGGTTTGTTAGCGTGATGCATGTGACTGCGAGCCGAGAGGAGGGCGGCGGTGTCACTGAAGATGGGCTGCTGGAGAAATGATAAGGGACAGATGAGACAGGCACAGTGAAAGAGAGCGCCGCTTTCGTTCATGTGTCACTCGCTTCCTCCATACCATGACAACACCATGTGGGTTTCAGAGTTCCCAGGAGACTCTGCTGACGTCTCCTCCCTGTCAGACTTAACGTGCTGCCCTCTCCATAAAAACAAATAATTCCTTCACCATCTCATTCTTGCCCTCGTCAGCCATACTGGGCGAGTGTGTATTTATATTCTGGCGGGTAAATAAACCAGTTAAACCAGTCTCTGTCTTGGTTACAGGGACTCACCTGAAAGTGCCACGTTCTACATCCTGCCCGCTGAGTCGCACGTGGATTCCATCTTTCAGGAGGGACCCGAAGGCCATGTACTCAGCCAGAGCCCAGTCCACCTGACGCTTCGCCACCAGATCGGCTCGTCCGCGTAGGATACGGGAGACACCTGGAGGAACAGAGAGGAACCCGGGTGGAAGCAGATGGTTGAACATTGGGGAAAACAGCATAAAAGGCAATGGACTGACAACTCGTTTGAAAATAACCTCAATAACTTCTGCAGCCGTCTTAATTGTCAGAGCGTAAGGCGAATAAAACCAAGCAGCTGCAGCAAGGTAAAGATGGGTTTACAGCTGGATTGTTTAATTGACTTTATATTATCCAGAGGGGAAGAAAAGAAAATTCCACTATGTTTCTTATTGTTTGTGTGCACAGTAATATCACCAGCACCAACGCTGCTCTAGGGTCAGCGTAGGTTTCCTAAACTCACCATGGTGGATATTAAAGTCTTCCAGAGGTACTGAACTGGCTGCCTTGCCAATGTGCTGCAGAATCTCTTCATCCAGTCCCGTGGGAGCGTAGCTCATGCTCTTCGGTTCTCCCTCTGCTGTGAAGAAATCTGAAGAGAGAAACGGGCAAGTTTACCTGCGCAGAAATGCAAAAACCTTTTAAAACAACTGCAGAGTTTGATAATAATGTGCCTAGCTTGTTTTATATTGTGTAAATTAGAGGCTGAAGAGTTTACCTGGCCAGGGGGAATCAAGCCAGTGTCTGATGTGTAAGATCTTCTCATCTTTGGAGCTGGCGTACGCCTCCTCACATATCTTGTCGTACTTTGCCACTTCTTCCTGTGATTTAGACAGGAAGGCAGGAAATGCCACATTAGCACATTAACTAATGAAGTTTGAAGGTTGCTAGTGCATCATATGACATAAAATAGTGCCGGTTAGTAATAATAAAGGAACAAGATGCCAAGGTGAGGTTGTTCTGAAAAAAAAAGAAAAAAACCCAGTAAGATGTCTATTTGAGTGCGTTGGTATTATGCTAAATCCCGATTATAGCGGCTTGAGCTGACACGTGGTATAAAACTGGTCCAAAATGATGCTCCAATCAAAATTCCACTAGACTATTTGGTCGACTTTAACTTCACTGAGGAATAAACCACACGCTCTATGTGAAGGATTGTGGAGCTCAGTGATTGAACCGAGTGTGTAAATTGAAACTCAGCTACAGTGCAGCAGCGCAGGCACCGCATCTTTACTCACAGGCGAGGGTAATACCTAAGAGTGATTTAAGGGACACGCTCCAGCATGGGGTGATAGCTAACAGCGTTTAGCGGTGGATGTAGTTTATTTCATGAAAGCAAACAGCGCCAGCACACGAACCTCATACTCCTGCAGCGTCACCACGCCCTCAGCAATCAGATGGTCGGAGTACTTTTTCAGCACGTGCTCCTGCCGACGGATCAGTTTGTACATGAGCGGCTGCGTGAACATGGGCTCGTCCATCTCATTGTGGCCAAACCGTCTGTAGCTAACCTGTAGATATTCAGTGTGCAAGATTCTATTTAGCATTGAGGTTTCGTTAAAAAACAACTTGGACTCCATCTTGTCTGACCAGGTCGATGACGACATCTTTGTTGAAGGTGGACCTCCATTCCGCAGCAATCTGACACACGTACACAACGGCCTCTGGGTCATCAGCATTGACATGGAAGATGGGCGCGTTGACAACTCGAGCCACATCGGTGGGGTAGGGAGAGGAGCGGGCTACTCGAGGGTCCGTGGTGAAGCCAATCTGAGGAGCAACCATCACAGCCTTCCGTTGACCTTCCTCAAAATGCCTAAACTGCATCACTGAAGGTGGGCTGTTCGATACCTGGTTATTGACCACAACATGGATCGTACCATGTGTGGTGTAGGAGGGGAGCTCACTCAGATGGAAAGTCTCATATACGACACCTTGTCCAGCAAAAGCAGCATCACCATGTATCAGGATGGACATCACCTGGAAAACAATTACTTTATAATGGCTCGTTATAATGCAAAAAAGCTAACCTTTGTGGTACCTTTTTTCCTTCAACATCTCCTCTGTAGAACTGCTCAGCTTTGGTTTTGCCCTGAACTACTGGGTCCACAGCCTCTAGGTGGGACGGGTTCGCCACGAGCGACAGCGTGATGTTCTTGTCAGTTTTGCGGTTAATCCTCTCATGGTACATCCCCAGGTGGTATTTGACATCGCCTGAACCCTACAGGTAAAGTAAAAGGTGAGGACAGAAGCAGCTGCACTGCAGGGCTTTTCTTTGTAATGGGTCAGCATTCCACTCACCTCGTCGGCAGCCTCGAGTTTGGGGTCAAACTGACAAAAGATCTGATCCAAGTCTTTCCGGATAACGTTGGCCAAGACATTCAGTCGACCCCTGAGGGTGAGGTTCCAATAAGTTTTGTTAACAGATTTAAATGAGGCCTTAGAAAATGCGGGCGCACCGATGAGGCATTCCCATGATCACGCTGTCGACGCCTGCAGCGCTGGACTCGTCAATGATGGTTTTCAGGGCAGGGATGAGCACCTCACAGCCCTCCAGGCCAAACCGTTTTTCTGATGACCACTTCCGAGCCAAGAAGTCCTCAAACCTGCACATACAAATGAATGTTTTGGGCCCTCAAGAGTGCAACAACATGAACAGACGCAATGATTCACGCTCAAAGTAATCCAATAGCTGCTTGTTGCCACTAACCTTGTGGATCTGATTAGGCGAGCGAGTAAGGTTCTTTTGTCGGCATCTGTGAAACGCATGATCCCTGGAGTCTCGATCTTATTGCGTATCCACTGGCACTGATCCACGTTGTTAATGAACATAAACTCCACTCCTATGTGACCACAGTAGGCCATCTGGGAAAAGAGCAGGCCATCATGATGGTTCTCGTCCACTACTTAACACAGGGAAAGAAAAATGCATAAGAAATACCTCCAGTCTGCGTATGATTTCTCTAAGAGGTAAAGTGGAGTCTTCTCCTCCAATGAAAGTAGTGGAGGGCAGCTGAAAGCTTCTGTCCAAGTCAGACTCTTTTAGATCGTAGTACCCTGAAAGGTGGAGAGTTGATTAATACAGCAAGAACACCCAACTTACTGATGGCATAGGAACAGAAAACACAAGCAAGGGAGTAAAGAAGTAACTTAAAAACTTCAAAGATCAAGCATTAGCTTTCACCAACAACAGTCCAGAGCTGATAGGTAAATAGAGACTTTTTATAATCAACATATCTATCTCTTATCACTAATGAGGGCCACAGGACTGCTTGAGCTCAAGCGGCAGTTTGTCCAACTTGTAATCCTGTTTGTCGCCCAGGTGAATAAAAAAAGGCATTTCTTTTAAAAACGTGGCCATAATTTCAACCAGAAGTTTTTGATGAAAAGCTCAGTGCTGCTCCCTGCAATTGTCCTGCACATTGCTGCAGCGAATTGGATCTAAGTGAACTGCACAACCTTCTGATGTCATAGATAAAGCTTTGCCAAGAACTAGGATTGTCCAGGATGCGGTTGGCTGCAGATAGCAGCAATGACGGCCCCTGAGCTGACAAAGCCCACCTGATAGACCTGGCCAAGCTCAACATCACCAGCGACATCAGAGGAGACAGGTGAAAATCATATTAGGAACCCAGCAAAGACAAAGGGGGCCCAGAATAGACTCTCGCTCGATCGGCTGACCGAGAAACGGAGCACAGAGCCTTACATTAGCTTTCATTAAGAAGCCGCGGCCCTGGTGACGATACATAAAGCAACACTAGGTCCTAACAGAGTGATCACAGAGAACAACAGGCCGGCATAAATAATGACCCCCTCTTCTTTTTTTCTTTATGAGCTATGATCAACTTCGATTACTTTTTGAAGTGGACCCGCTGCTGCCGATCCCCAGTTTCTAAATGAAACGAAGAACTGTAAAAGCTCAGAAATGAGAGCAAAGCAGGCTTTTAAAGTGAATGCCACAACAATAATAATATGCTTATGATGACAAGATTTATGTGCATTTAGTGTTCTGGGGTATTTAAAAGGAAGAAAAAAGGACTTCTATAGGAAGGAACTAATCAGCATATATGATGCCTCTGGGTTAAAGCTATAGAAAAGACGGGTGAAGGAAAGGGCTTCCTACCCTTTCTCATTACCTTGCTTTGCCTGTGTTTAGGAGTTTAAAATGTAACCACTGCAGTACACACACAGTATGAACCACAATGACAACAGAAAAACAACAGAAAACATTTACATGATTTAGGGGCTGTAAAACCAACCTAATTTATCGATACTGGTGATCAAGTCAGAGGGAACGAAGGAGTCCAGGTCGGCTTCCAGGATCCCCAGAGGATCTAACTGGGCAACATGATGACCACGGGTCTGCAGGGCAAGGGTAGGTAGCATAGACGGATGAGATGATGAGAGGCAGGGCAGCACGGGTGGCTTCTGCATACCAGTTAACCCAGCCTGAGCTTTAAAGGTGCTTTTATTTCACTATTTATTTGACTGTTCAGATGTACCCTTCCTCCATGCCTAACCTGAACCATAAACAGTGTTTAAACACAACTCCACAACACAGATGTCCTTCCAAAAATAACCCCCCTTCATCAGTGAAATGTGTGTTCTAGTGCTTACTTAATAGCACGCACAAGAACACACACAAACACATTTGCACTGGGATTACCCCAAACTGGGAATAAAAGTCACGCCTTTGCCAAAAGACAGGCTTTAATAAATCCCTCTGATAATTGCTTGTATTAATTTGACGGGTAAGGGGGGAAATACAACCACCTGTTTTGCTTAAGAAGTCTCTTTGATATTTTCATTTTCAAATAGCAGCTGGGCTCACACAGGAACAAACAAATTGCTTATTCCTTTTAATACCAAATTTAAAAAAAAACATCGTGTAAACAGCTTTTTTTTTTGCAGTCAAACTGATATTTTTTATGTATTTCTTAAAACGATCATGCTGGGCAGAGAGCAGTTTCTTAAGGTACAGAACATATTGATATTAAAAAGAGGTGCTGCAAAAGATTTAAAAAAAAAAGAATTAATATTTTAATGTGCAAATAATGAGGGTGAATGCCTCACCCCGGTGAGTGTGAGGTACCTGGTAGGCCCTAATGAGTGTGTGCACAGCCAGGTGGTCTTCAACCACTTTCTGTGCCACGTCTGACGAGTGGGACAGAGTTCGGCCCCGGAGCAGAGTGGAGGGGCGTCTGTCAGCCGCCTCGCCAGATGGACTGGCCTCCATGTTACGGAAGAACATGTCCCAAGACTAGAAGAAGAGCTTGGATCAATTGTTAACATGGATAGAGCACGTCTCTGCTGTGGCTGCTAGCATGTGGAATGACAGGTTGGGCAGCATCAACAATTCATTAATTTTCTTTGCATTAGGATGAGTAACCAGTCATTCCCACATGAAGTGGCCCCAAACTGTGTTTCAGGATTGTGAATAAACAGTGTGGAAACGTCCCACGTTACCTTGTGAACGCTTTTAGGGTCCTCCAGCCAGGAAAAGTACATCTCTTCAACGTAGCTGGGGTTACTGGTCAGCGCTGAGGGTCCAGTCACGGCCCCGGAGGAGCAGCTCCTTCTGTCCACAACGCCTGCAGCGGGGCCTGCTCCAGACGCACGCACCCCCTGACGCCCCCTGACGCGCCCACCCCTCAGGACACCCGCAAACACCCGAAAATGACTCATGGCTACAAAGACACAGTTAGACATAAGAATTAGTTTTCATTCTTAAGTCTTCCAGAGACGCGCAGTCACAGAGCGGCTAAAGTGAGGTTGTGCAGAGGCTGCAGGACATTGCGTAATTGCGCACAGGCTCGTTTTGCAAACCAACAAGGATCAATTGTCGACGAGCTCGTTGCGGACTGCGCGTCCGTGCGCACGCTCCACAGCTGTAAAACGCGCAACGATGGCCATAATTCTACATGACTGCCACTTTCTCACCGTAACCTGGAGGAATAATCGCTCTTCGTTCATCGCCATCAACAAGAAAAGGTTTCGCAGGTTAACTCGGGGTCCGTCTGCTCTCCCCGGACCTCTAATCCCACAATAATCCTCATAATCTCCCATCGGCGTTGGTTTCAAAATGCGGAACCAGAGAAATTCAACAGGTCTCTAAAGTGTCTCCAACGCTTTTGCACTGCAAACATTGCATTTACCTTGGAGGTGATCGCAGGTACTGGGCAGGTGTCAGGGTAGGTTACACGGAAACGTGCATGCGCGCAGGACGCGCCTCTCCGCGGTGCGTCAGGTGGCGCGTAATGAGAGCGTTCCAGGTCCAGTATCTGTAGCTATGACCGCATTACTCCTCAACTCTGTAAAGTTTTGTTTACAACGTCGGTCTTGTCATCTCATGGGTATTAATCATTACATGACGGGTCGTTTTGTTTCTTTTTTTCAGATGTGTGTCTTACAGTGCAAGTGTCCTTGTCTTAATTATATCAGCCAATTAAAGTTTTATAAAGGCTGAGCATGAGTCATTTGAGCAAGTGGTTTCAGATTGATGGGTTTCTACGTTGAGTGGGTTAAACAATAAGATAATTGCCCTCCTCTCTCTCTCCCTCCTCCTCTTTATCTAGAATTTCATTATTCATACTCGGCTGGCACAAAAAGAACAGCATTATCCATCACGGAAAACACCACTGAACTATCCTTCGGTTACAAAAGGCTTTGCTAAACAGAATGAAACCCTCAAAATATGTCATCACACTCAAAATATGTCATCACATTATTTGCTATTATGCAAAAACAATGTCAAATTTAACTCAGAAATGGCAAAAGTATGCATTACACACAATAGAGTGGACTGAGAGTCAGCTGCTATTTCTGCACAGCTGACCCGGTAAACAGGAGGGTCAGGCAATTATGAAGTGAAATGCCATTTTGTGTTCGTGACTTTGCAGGCTGACGACAATGGAAGGAGAGCCGCTTTCAATTTGCCGTCAGATTAATAGTTTCATTGACAAAAAAGTCCAGAGTGGCTGGCAAACATCACAGACGCGACGTTAAATTACATTCAGGTGTGTTTTCCTGTATTTGTTGAACTGTGTAATGCATTTCTGCCGCAGCTGCTGAAATGTGAACAACAGTCCACATGGTCCTGTTGACTTTGGTTATCCATTTGTAGTGTTCCGTGTACAGATGAAGGTCGGAGAGGAGAGAACAACAGTATCCTAAAGTTCACTTTTACATAACATAGGTGGTCAACAGTGAGTTGCGCCAAAACAAACCATTTTGTGCAAGTCCTCCTCCCAGCTGCTGCCTCACCTCAGTACAAAGAGCAAGAGTGGAGGATAATGTGTAATCCGCTTAACGACACCAGGCCTACACACCAATTACAGAAGGCTACGTCACAGGGTGGTTCAGGAGCCCTAATTTATCTAATAAAGCATATTTGGAGGCAGAATCAAATTTGTCTGAAAGCCCTATGGTGCACGTTTTATCACCAAAATCAATCAATGATTAAATAATGCATGATTTCATTAAATGATGTGACAAATCTCTAGTGCCAAGCACGGTTAAAATATAAGATTTTTTTTTCCTTTCTCGTGAAAGCAACATTCTGAAATCTGATCTTCAAAAATGATATATGACACAATTACCGCAACATATCAGAGCTGCATTAAAGATTAAAACACCGTGAGTTAAGTGAGGCTGCGCTAGAATATCTATAAATATTTGCACAAGGGCTTTTGGCATCACTAGGCGTTGCACAGAGGAACAAAGAAAAACTATTTAAACAGGATACATTTTAATTTAAAAAAAATTTAAGAAACTAATAACAAAGAACCTAGCCTTCAGTCAGATTTACACTTGAATTATTTCTGAATAAACTATGATAAATACAAATAAAAGAAAATATACAATAATATATAAGAAAAAATTAAATGACTTAAAATAACCCAACACAGTTATTCTGTATCTTGTTTGTATATAGCTTTAACACAGCATTAACACGCATGACAATATATGATGTGGTTACATTTTTTTGAATAAAACATCTGAGATGGAATAACAAGTCAGAAGGCCTTCTCCTGCAGTGGCAGATTTATTAAATGAATTAGAATAATACTGACGTCATATCAGATAAAAAGAGCAGCATATTTGTTCAATATAATGTTTACCATGCATAGACTACGGTATGGCATCTCACTGCTTCTGCATTTAGGTGCCGTACCACTGCCTGGGCACACTAAATGGACTGCAGAAGAGAAGAAGCGTCGCTTAATTATGTCCTGGATAATCAGTAATTAAACTGTCCACAAACATGCATGATATTTGGCAAAATTTGTAAGTAAGAGAAAAAGATGATTCCACACAACAATTAGACTAAATGTCTAACAGCAACCAGGATTTTAGCTATTGCTATATGTCTCGCAAACATTGTTACCACACATGGCGGCATTCTGGAGAACAAATGCCACACAAAGAAGGCAGAGCTGTGTTTTGGTTGTTCATGTGTCGGGATTGCAAACTTAAAGAGAATGTGTGTGTGTGTATGACAGAGAGAAAGAGAGAGAGCCTAGAGACTGAAAGTGTAGCACGCAGTGGGTTTTTTAACCTGGAGCCCTTTACTGCAGCGACGGCAGAGGCAGGCTGGGCTGCAGTTGCCTCCAGTTCCCTCCTGGTTACTGAGAGTCCAGCATTTCAGGCAGTGCCCCAGAATCGCTGCTGGGCTCCTGAACCTTGGTTGCAGGGCAGGATGAGACCCTCTCATAGATGAACCTGTACAGGCCATCTTCAGAGCGAGCCGCGTGACAATTCGTACACACCAGGCTGGAGTACTGATTCAAAAGGCTGAACAACATCCCTGAGAAAGCAGAGGGAGGAAGAGGGAAAGGAGGGTTTAGGATGAAGAGTAGGAACCAAAAAACAGAGGAGACTCAAACAAGTACGATAAAAAACACTGGAGGAAAAATGAAGGATCGTTTGGCTCGTTTATAAATCCCGCACATACGCACACCCACGCCACAAGCCTTTTCTCCGTGGCTCCACTTTAGGAAATGGATGGCTAGAGGGGTATTTCTCTGAAAGGCTTCAATAAATGTCAGCGCAAGAAAAATGAAAGGAGGGGGAGGAAAGAGGCAGGGGTCAGTCCAGGCGTAATCCACTCTGCAGCCAAGACTGAATGGATGGGCTGAGGAACAGAGATGGCCCATAAAGTGGAATAACTTAAGGTAGAAATAAAGTGCATTCTGTTATTTATGCGTCCAGAACCTGCGACGACGCCAAGAAAGACAGAGGATCCTGACAGAGCTCGACTGTGTGTCTGTGTCTCGTGTGTGTGTGTGTGTGTGTGTGTGTGTAGGAGTATAGGTGTGCGAGTGTGTGAGAATGCACCGAGGAAAAAAACTCCCGCGATGAAAGGAAACGCGTGCTTCGGAGTGTGAGACGTACCAACGCTGACTTGTTTCTCTGTGAGGAAACTGTGTATTCTGTGAACATCTCTCATGAGCTGAGCATCTCTGAAGGTGAAGTACGCTACGTCTCTCCCAGCCTCCGCTGCCGCCATGAGCTGAATCAGTGCTGAAAAAGAGATGTGCAGAACAGAAAAGCAAACTTTAATATTTAAGTCATTAAAAATAATACATTTTGTTTACATAACTTCCAAAAGTTTCAAGGTCAGTTTACATAACATGAGAAAACAAAATAACAAAATAAAATATAAATAATATACTTATGAATTCACCTACTTGGTTACAAAGAGGACAAGTTTAGACTTTAGCAGAATCACCATGATTGGCAAAGCCAATCTGTACTAGCAGAGTAAATAATCCAGCAGCAGAGCTTCAACATGTGCAGTCAATCAAAAACACTTATAAATATTTATTGGAAAGGATATTGATTCCGGATGAATAAATACAGGAAGCTATTACACCGTAAAAGTCCATAATCTTTACAACAACTACAACATTATGACGGTCTTCTATGCATGTGTGGCATTTCAAGTCAGTTCCTTTTTTTCTTGGATGGCTATTTCCCTTGTAGGGTTGCAGGGAGGGTGCGTGAATTTATTTTAGCTGTAAACGGGCAAAGGAAAAGTACACTACTGCAGGGCCCTCTTTGGGAGCATTTGTAGGGACCGTGCCTTGCTCACTGTACCTCGGCAGTGCTCTAAAGGTGTGCTGGCACCTCCCCTGTTACCTGCATGCCTGCGAACAGTTCAAGTATGATGACGGAAAACACAGTTGCTGCTTCTGCAAATACCAGCGATGCTAATTCCAGAGCTAATGGGTGGGGCTCCCTGGAAGCTAATATCATCCCGAGGGACATGGTGACTATTCCAAGAGATCTATTCACACGTGGCAACAAAGAAAATGAACTGTTCCACTTCCACAGAAACCTACACTGAAACACATCGATGCAACAGTAAACAGGTTTAAATTCCATGCAAGAACAAAACTATTAAAACTGTTAAATTACCGCTCTCCTTAAATTCAGCCTGTAATAAAGAGAAACACACATCAAAATTCAACAACAGTTTAAAATGTGAATTATCTCTTAAAAAATGTGTGTCAATTCACATCTTCGTCAGTTTAGATATTACTGGGAAAAAGACCTACCGACAGATGATGTTAGCATTAAAACGACAAAAATGTGTCTGATAAAAGCCAAATTCTGCAGTGGGGTGTACTTGTGTGGACTTGTGCTTATAAAGAGTGATGACGTGTTAGCCCAGGGAGCCCTGCGCCAGCCTGGATTTATGGTGCTCCTTCCCTGTAATCAATTGCCCTTTTAATGGAAAACATAAATGCATGCCAGCCAATCAATAATGGGAAAGGGGGGTGGTTGCAGGTAACTGACACCCCGGGGGAGCTACTAATTGACTACAGAAAAGAGAGAGAGAAACCAGAGCCGGTCACATCAATTGCTGGGAGGTGTTCTATTCTTAGATTTCTGATCACCTAAATTTTGTCACAACTGTACAGATCTTCATTTTCAGGTGACCTATAACCTAACAGAACTAAAGAAGTGCCATTTTATTCAATATGTGTCTAAATGGGTAAATAAGACCTTTGAGTCGTGTGTCTCCTCCAAAAGCTCCGCAGCCCCAGTTGCCTGTGGCGACTGCTGAGAGGTGCTTGCTTTCGCAGTTGTTCCTGAAGAATCCACAGTATGCCTGCAAAAGATAGGAGGATAAAATTAAAAAACAGAAAATGTTTTATAATCTGGAATAACAGAAATGGTTTTAGAATCTGGAAAAAACAGAAAATATTTAATAATCTGGAAAACGAAAAACACGTTACATCTTTTAAGGATCTCACCTTGTAAAGTTCTCGTCTGATCTTCTGTGGCACGAACTGCTCTAGGTAGTGTCTGAATTTAAGAGCGTCGATGGCCACGATTTCTGTGCACCTCCTCTGCCACTCATCACTGCAGAGGAAGGAAAAATTACAGACGAGATGAGGATGCTGCTACTTTTCTTTCACGGGAATTATGAGCAAAAGATACCTGGGAGTCTCATCTATGTGGCAGTCCTGCCATTTGTAGCTCTCAGCATAGCCTGAATATTTACTGTACCGCTCAGTTCCTGAAGAACAAGATGATTGGAGAAAAAAAAAGAAACAAAAATAACTCAGTATTCAGAGCACGTGGTGGGCCTAAGTCTGTTTCAGCAGCTTATTTCCTAAATCAAATTTAGAGCTTTTTGTGCTTCCTACATGAGTATCAGTGTGGATTGGATTGTCATAAATAAAGGGCATTGATTTAATAAGCAACCCGCTTTGGGCTTTAAAATGAAAAGCTTTTAGCCATAATGGGAAGAAATGGATGGAGGGAATTAAAATGCCTGCGTAGCACCACAATATCATTCATTTACTGGGAAGGTTTTAACTGACTAACAACAAAACATTATCTCTTATATAATTTATACTGTCATATGCTGCTGTACATTTCTTTTAGGGCCAAGCAGATGATGGTAGAGACTTCTTTTTGCACCTAATATTAGGAACAGACACGTGAAATGTCAAAAACATTTTCATGTAATTTAATATTCCAGCTGTATTAAAACCCTCTTCCAACTCCGATAACGCCTCATACGTATGGTCACATGACTTCCTCTATCGGACATCCTCCTTCACCTTCATCCTTCCCATCCAGGAAACCGCCCACAGATACAGGCAGCTATCAGTAGATCACATCTTAGCCCAGTGATTAGCAAACTGATAGAGACAGGATGACATTTGAGAGTCAGATGCACTGGACATCTAAACTAAGAAAAACAAGGCGAGAGGAAGACGGAGCAAGAAGGAGGGAAAAAACAGATAAAAAGCTTTTATGTGCAAAGAATATTCTGCATGACTTCAATGAATCTTTGACGTAACTGGCCCATTCCATTAGACAAGCAACGACCTTCGCTGGGCCATAAATTCCTTTCTGTCAAAATGTAATAAAGTTAAGTGGAGAAGAGGAGGAGGAGGAAGAACGGGGGGCGGTGGCGTAATGGCCAACAGGCAACGATGCAATGAAGGTGACATCAAGAAGGAGGAGGGTTAAATTAAACAAGGAGGGGAAAAAGGCATTGTACATGATAGCCAACAGTGGTAGTAAAAGAGACAGAAAATAATTTTAAAACTGACTAAAAAGAACAGGCACATAGGTTTCTGTTTGGTGGAATAAATAGCCTAAGTAAATATTTTTCCTTGTTTATTACACACTGTTATAAGATACAACTGCTGGTCATAGCTATTGGGAGTTTAAGACCAAGGCCTGTTGGACCTGTTGAACCAACAGCATGTTTCTACCTTTCTGTGGGTAGAGAAACGCATGTCTGTTTTACCAAATAAACCGGACATTGGAGCGTACGGCCTTGTGGGTACTTCCCACCCATAGGGTGGGGACAGAATTGTAATCCGTGCCTGTCATCCTAAGTGAAAAGCAGGTTTCAGCCAAGAGCCAGTGATGTCCAAAGAGGGGGAGGGAGGTGAATGAGAGGGCAGAACATTTCCAGAGGTGGACTGAAAGCACAGCGCGTTGGAGGTTGAAAAATAAAGCAATTCTGTCAGAAAGAAATGAAGGATAACCGGGCGGTACCAGGTGAATCGATGGAAGGGATTTATCTTTGAACCGGACGAATCAGCTAAACATAGAAAACTTGTGTGGACATGCAGCCAGTGTCAGGCTAAATAGTAGA
>CAAE01014563.1:1073025-1083746 GCA_000180735.1 Tetraodon nigroviridis
TAAAAAAAAAAAAAAAATCCTGTATTTTTACCTTGAATTCTCCCACCACTGATGGGTCTTCTTCATCATCATCATCGGTCTTTCCTCGTCGGAGTTTGAAAGTTCGACAGAAATCAGTCAGTCCATTGAACTGAGGAACCTCCTCTAGTTCTGTATTATACACCTGAATTAAAACAAGCTTTTAGAAATTGAGGAACCAAACCGAAACAAACCACAAATTGTAGTTTGGAGGCAACGAGCGAGGACACCTGTAATTTGTCATATCCCTTTTTCAAATAAGGGCCACATTTTTCTTCATCTCCAACAGAAGCAAAGAATTTACTCCACCAGTCAACAGCTTCCTCCTCCTACACAAATGAAATTTCAGTTAGTTTCATTTTTATCCCATTTAATTTAAACTCTATCATTTAAGTATCCATAGAAAGCTGAGATCTCACCTTTTCTGCTTGAACCTGCACAATACAAACAAAAAAAGGTTACATCACGCTGAGTAGTGAACGAAAAAAGCAGTATCTTCTATAGCCATGTGCATTATGACCTACCACAGTGTTCAAAATGGGACTCTCCTCCACGTCTATGACAACATCACTCGGAGCAGCAGTGATCATGGCCACTGTATGTACGACAGAAACAGGTGAAGTCTTCTCTGCACGCTGACCGTTTATACTGCCCGGTTCACTGTTCACTTTACCTCTTGCAGACATGCAAGTATCATTACTGATGCGATACGGATCACAGCGGAATTCCTCCAAGCAGTCGATGGTGCACTGCCCCACAACAGGTTTCCTTCCAAATGGTCTGTGGTCAATTACTTTCAGCACAATGGGAGGGGTGTACATCTCCTCTTTTGGAAGCAGCTACACGACATCGGGAGATCATATTAAAAACCCCGACATGAAATACTTGGAGCTGTCTGGTTACTGATAATGGGTTTGGCATATCTACCACTTTGAGGAGCAAAAGAGATCCAGGGAAGTTGGGGTTCTTTTTGAAGTTTCTGATGACTGCAGTGTGAACAATCTCACCACCGCATTCCACTATCAAACTTGGCGAGGAAACTGTGGCCAATTGGTAGGACTTCATGTTCCTTAAGCCCCAGGTCAAGACCTGGCGGGAAATAAAAGCCCAAAACACCTCAGAATACCTTCAAACTGAGTGAAAACAGTTTTTGTTGTTGTTGTTGTTGTTGTTGTTGTATTAGCAAGAAGGAGCAATTAGGTACCTCAATCGCTGTTTGCTGCACTACAGGTCTGATTCCCTGGGGAACCATGTAGAGGCCCTCTCGTCGGGGAGGATCTAGGGGCAAATCTCCCTCATTTGCCTGGAAGACGAAGCACAACATGGCCGTAGTGTACTTAAAAGTAAGTTCAAGTGTCTGTTTTACTTAGGTTTTGCTTTACCTTGTCATTCAGCAGGAGCTCTGCAGCCAGCAGCACCTCTCCAGCACCACGGCCTTTTTTTGAGACTGGGAACCAGAGAAGCTTAGGGGTGCCGCCCATACTGGGGTTGAGTTTCACAACAGGTGGACATGTACAGCGACCCATGGGCTCATCTTTGCCCTTTAAAAGAAATAAGAACAGACATCTACGAGGTAAACCAGGTATGAACCCCCCACTGCATTAAGGAAGTAGTAATTTGTGTCTGAAATTTGATCAGGATTAGATGTGCCACATACTACTTGATCGCTGTCAAACAGCTCCAGCACCACATCTGGAGGACTGCGGACAACAGTTTCTGGGTCTCCATAAATTTCAATGTTCTCAAATATGAGAGTCTGGTCCCAT
The DNA here is from genome assembly GCA_000180735.1 of Tetraodon nigroviridis. Taxonomy (NCBI): domain Eukaryota; kingdom Metazoa; phylum Chordata; class Actinopteri; order Tetraodontiformes; family Tetraodontidae; genus Tetraodon; species Tetraodon nigroviridis. Next base: position 1,074,810 of record CAAE01014563.1, read on the forward strand.
GTGGGGTTCAGAGTGGCCCTTATGACCTTTGTGGTTTTGCTCACATGTAGGAAGGACACGTGGACATAAGGATCTATAATAAACAGAAATGTCAGAATATCACCCAAGAGTTCTTGCCATTGTAGTTTTAACGCAGTTTAGTTTTTTTAAAGCATTTTATTTACCTGAGAAGCTGTCTTTGTCCATGGCACACAGGTTTTTCCCCTGATACACATACACTCTGAGATGATAAATATGGGACCCTGATGGAACACTAATGTTAACACACTACTGCCAAAGCCAAAAAATACATAAAATACTGCATATTAATTGCCCATTTATCTCAGATTATATGTTATCTTGCGTTTAAAGTCAGCCAGGAAGACTCATTAGTGTTTCAGGAACTAATGTTTTCCGGCCCAAATACTTACGGCTAAAATGGCAGGAAACAGTCGGCGTGTTGGCACCAAAGACCTTGGCAGCGACTGCTTTATCGGCTTTTTCATCAACATCAACCCCCTGGTAGAAAAGGACAGAAAGAAGCTTGAAGGAAAGCAGTGTGACGTTAAAACAAATGCACACAATTTGAAGGGAAAAAAAATAAAATGCAGAACTAAAAATCCTATTTTTTGAGCTCTGGCAGGAACTGACACATGCAGGAAAATCAGAGGATATGATTCACCGACAAGAATTCTAACGATTTATATTAGGCAGGACTGAGTTTCTCAAGGGACCTTAGGCAGACTCACCAGGGCTCCTTCTAGTTTGAAGACTGCAGAAGACCCAATACAATCAGACGGGACCATCTTCCTTCTCCATCGGCAGCGGCGGAACGCATCCGTGGAACGTTCCTTTCTGTGGAACTTTTTGCCAATGAGGGAAGAGTACTCCCAGCCTTCCACAGGTTCTCGTCTCTACAGAAGAAAGAAAAAAAAAATCTATACCCATTTTCCCTTTTTTTCATCCCTCCTAGCTCTCCCTCCTTACCTCTGCGGGAACTGTCTGGTCAGATATCTTCTTTCGTTGTCGGATCAGTCTCTTTCTGCGATGGATGTGGTACATTTTCTCTGCTGCAACCCAGGATTTGGGTTTATCATCTGGAGGAATGGTTATTCCATATTCCCAACCTAGAAGGCAAGGTGCGCAAACAAAATTGGCATTTGAGCTTCACAAAAACAACACGAGCAGATTTAGAGGGATCTTTCCAGCCTCTGTTATCGTGTCACCTTGCTCATCGACGGCTCCGTCGCTGTTAAAGCTCCAGTCATCCTCCCATTTCCATCCAGGTGGACATTCAAACTCTCCTGGACTTTGAGCCTTTTCTCCATTCTAGACAAGAGCAACTCTAATTATCAATCTTCAGTGGATGAAAATGAAAACAGTACAGACTCGTGGACCCTAAATCATTTTCACATTTGAACAGAGATGAAATGAAGTGTCCTCATTAACATTTTTTTTACAAGTGCGTAGCTAAAAATAACAACAAAGAGTCATCACAAACCAACCCAAAAAAACTGGAAACCATTCAGATTACTCCATTATAACCCTGGGACGTGATTAGATAGGCTTTTGTTCTCTTATCTATTACATTTTTGTACAGTTTTTGAAAACGTGCATGTCCGTACGTGTGTAGACTCATGCACATTGTGCAGTGTGTTGCACATTTACCACATCTGTATAGGGCTCTGCAGCAAGCTTCCAGTCGCCACCAGGAAATCGTGTTTCATTTTGAAAAACCTCATCAATGAACTCGGTGTGCCCTGCGTCCGCTTCAGTCAACAAACTGCAGAACACAACACAGGACAACTGAGACGGTGACTCAGATTTTAGCCATGAAGGAGTAAGGTCAGAATAAATGGAATGGAAAAACTCTGACTAACAGGATTTGGGCAGATTACTTTGTTTATATTTGCCTTAGAAGGAGAATGTAAGCAGTTCAGGAGGAGACCTTCAGGGGATGTCAGCCTTCACAAATCAAAACATGATCTGATGCTGATTTCCGTTTTGCTTCCTGCAATTGTTTTCCTCACACTTGTGTAAGCAGTACTAATAAAATAAGGCTGGAGTTTCAATATGAGCTGGATTCTCAGCCTGCACCACTCTAGTGATGACAGGATGTTTGTGCTTGAGATTTTCTGCTTCAGTCGCAAACAACCGTGGGTGGGTGTGTATTCTTCAAGCTTACCATCGTGCTGGGTCAACAAACCAGTCTCCTTCCCATTCCCATCCACGGGGAGGCAGAAAGCGCTCCTTCTTGAGCTTCACTTTTCCAGTGACGTCGGAGAATTTGTGGCGACCGACGAGGCCGGTGGTTCCCCACTTACCCAGCACACAGGCCTGGTTTTCATACTGTGGGAAGAAAGTAGGTGACTTTGCCATTGACCATTCACACATGATCGAAATGAGCTCACTCTTGGAAAAGGCACTTTACCATTTCAGCATAAACGCTAAAGCTGCCCTCTGAAAAGCTGTTAAACTTTTCGTCCAGTGCAGACAGGCCAAGCCACATGCTGACCCTCAGTTGAACGGGGACCTTGAGCCCTTTATTTTTATCCATTGGGTACTGATAAACAAAAAAAGAGATGTTTTCAGTACTGAAATATCACTATGAACAGTTCATTATCTAAATATCTGATCGTGTCTGTTCTTGCACCTGCATGAATATGGTCTGGGTCCGTCCACAGTGTTTGCCGCGGGCCTGTTCACTGAAGTTCGAGTAAAGGATCTCGTTTGCTGGAACCCGGGCATAAGCAACACGCTTCTCTCCTCTCAACATCCAGATGATCACATCGGGCATGCTGTTCTGAGGCTGTTGAAGACAAACCTCATTTAGTGACACAGCATGCAAACAGCTAGTGCCACAGTTTCCTTGGTCCTGACCTCTTCTGCAAGCTGCTTGAGTCTGTCCAACCAGTCCTCAATGTCACCGATGGTAGCCTTGATGTCGGTGGCCTCCTCTTTCATGCGAACGGCCATTTTTTGGAGACTCTTCAGAGCAGCGTCTCGCAGGATTTTTAGCTGAAGATCCAGAGCGGTGATGTTTGGACGGTCCTCCAGCACTGGAAGCTGGAAACTGTCAAAGCAACATTGCTCAAAAAATGCTGATAAAGACTAGGACAAGAATCAGAAAGTTTGGCCTAAAATGTGTCAAACAGTTTATTTCTTGATAAACCATATCGTACCATCTCTCCAAGGAATTCCAGAAGTTGCTTTGTGTGGATTTGCCTTTACCTGTTTATGTCGTCCAACATGTGGTCGACGACTTTAAGCCAAATCTCCTTCAGACGTGTCTCTGCCACTTTGGCCAAGACTGCAGTTTTTAACTGGGTGAGGTTGATCTCCTAGAATTTAACGCAAAATCAGATAGAGGACATCATTACAATCGTCAGTGTAGAAATGATAAGTGTTCAGACACGCGTCCTTAATTCATTCATACTATAAATAAATAAATATTATACATAAATGAAAAAAAAATTAAATACAAATAAATACTATATATTTTAATTCATTTACATACCAGCCTATCTGCAAGGTGGAGGAGAATGTTGACAGAATCCAAACGGTGACTGATGTCCTCCCAGTATGAATTCACAATAACTACTGGTTTGGTGTCAGCCCAAGGCAGATAATAATAGTGATTACCTTTGGGATTACAAATAATAGTTATGGAAGTGCATTGCACTGGTATGCAAACAGTCAGCATTTATTTCAACAACGTCTATTCTATTTTTTCTATTCTATTCAACGTCTATTCTATTTCTTCAGATGGATTAATAGAATCTCCCAAGATTTTAAAACAGTGTATTAACAGTATTATTTCATTTTCTTAAAGATTTCATACCATCAAAGACAGCAAAGCTGTACTGAGTGGTGGAGGACAGGGGCTTGCAGGTGGAGTCCAGTTTGTTGCCATAGTTACCAATGCTAACCTCAAACTGGATGGCCTCACCTGGCTCCTGGAGCATGCACGCACTGTGGAACACAGCACAAAGAGAGTACTTCCTCCTCCGCTGGTACTTCTAAAAAAAGAAGAAAAGGGATGTGATACCATATTTAGAAAAGTTGGGTTTTAGTTTCAGTTCTCTAAGAAATATGAAACAACCTAAAATTAGTAGTAATAAGTAATAAGTAATAAGTAAAATAAGTAATATTAAATGGTCCCATTGCTGGATAATAAACATATATTCTATTTTATTCCATGTTATAAAAAAATTCAATTCAATTTAATTCAAACTTTATTCATACAGCATATGTGAAGATCATTTTTTTTTTTTTTAGGTGAGCTACAGAAACCCAAAGGCTGAGCCCTGAGGCAGGAATAGCTGCAAAAAACTCTTCTATTTAACAGAAAGAAACCTTCAGTAGGACCAGGCTCACATGGGTGGGGCTCCCTCCTGCTAATGGCCAAAGAGTAACGCAAAAAGAGATAGAGCTTTCCAGACATTCCATACCTGTGCCAACCAAGATGTCGATCACGTGCAAATGTCATCTACATTTTTATCGATCTTTCCATCCAGCTGAGTAGACAGCTCAACAAAGGACCCTCCCGCCCTGTAGGCCACCCCCCTCACCCTGAAAAAGAGCAAAATGTTCCTGTTAAGCCAGTTCATGTTCATAAACTTGCAAAATCCTGAGCACAGAGCAGGCGGCAGCAGTCTTACTTTCCCGAGATTGAGCTCCTCATACGGGTCAGGAAGCCACTGTAAATTCTCTTGGGCTACCGTACAGATTAATGTAGCAGCGCGACCGAACGCAGGAAGGAAACCGATCTCTGATGCTGCAGCGCTCACTGTCAAGCACAGAAAACAAGTTTTTTTTTTTTTTCTTACAATAATGGAAAGCAAAAAACATAAATCACCTACATTCTGACAAAGCGTTGCCGGTCTCAGTCGGTTCATCTGTTTCGGCGAAAATAAAAATATTAAAAGGAACATTTAGCTGATATAGAACTAACTAATCACACCGATAACTGCTGAGATTATTACCCTCAATCTCTCCACCAGATGAAGACATTGTGCTGAGATTTAAAAACGCCGTCCCTACGGCATCATCCTTGGTCAGACAATCCCTGGTGAGAGTGAAACGACAGGTCAGACATTGGCCACAAACTAAATGTTCCCAACAGAGCTGTGCAGAAGACAACTTGGGCCTTACCAGTCGTACATGGTCAGCTTGACTCGTTCACACATGGACGGAAACTACTGACGCAAACAGAGCGCTGGTGTTAGTATAATCCAAATCAGAAACCCATGTTTACGTGTAAACAATTCTATCATACCTTCACTTGAAGATTTATCAGTTGATTCCATTCTGGATTAGCATTTTTCTCAATTATTTTGGTGCATGACTAGATAAACATAGATGAAAATAAGTAGAATACAATTCTCAGTAAACAATGAACATCACTTACTTTGGACTTTGAATACCTTTTTTCCAGCAAAGTTTAACTCCACATATGGATCCACCAAGTTCTTTTTATCTACATCACCCCCAAAGACCTGTTTGACCGTCTGAAGGAAGGCGTCATCCACTAAGGTGTGAACCATCCATTAGTATTCGCATGTGATAAACAGTGTGTTAAAACAGTAAAACCACAGGTTGTATAACTGAAGATGCATCCTTCATCCCTCTCTTTTTAATACTGTCTAAGGGGGTTTTGTTTACTTCTGGCTACTGCAGAAACCTGGAGGAGGAACGTTGTGGAGCTAATTTCAGGTGTGAGTGCGGCAATAACTTTGATGAGTGGATATACAAAAGAAATAAAAAAGACGCAATGTTTTCACTCAAAAGAGTAGTGTAGACCTTAAAAGTGGGAACTGTAGTTACAACTCACTCTGCGGTATGTCTTCAGCGCGGTAAACTTTGAGGCTGAGAGTGGCCCACCTCAATGTGACGCCAGCCGGCACCAGAAGGTTGCTTTCTATGTCATCCTGCTCTTCAGTAACATCTCTCCTCTCCATCTAGCAGGATGGAGCAGCAGGGAATATTGTCACAGTGTTGTTTAGTACTGAAGAAGAAGAAGAAGAAGAAGAAGAAGAAGAATCACACCTAATGACGAGTCGGGCTGCAGACTCACCGGTGGTTCGTCTCCAATTCCCAGAACAATGATGCTGACTTTCAGGTAACCTCTGGCTCCAGAGGTGGAGTCATCAGCATCGCTTAGGAGAAGCCACTTTCGCATTATGGCTTGACCTTGTAAAGTAAATATTCAAAACAATGAACTAAAACATCTTACTTCATAATTAGGGTTTTGATGTGGAAATACGCACCTGGCTCGTCATAGATGTAGCCAACATCCAGCTACAAAAGCATTATAAAGAATTACAAATTAGTGCTAAAAGAAAATCCTTTCATGCCAACTGACCCACCTTGAATTCTCCCATTAGACTGTCTGCTCTGAGAGAAAAAGAGTCATAAACCTGACAAAAAAAGCAAAGAGTCATGCTCCAGGATTTGTCTGATTCGAACACGGTGGAAAGTTACAATAAAGTTTTGAATTCAGTTCATCTGTCAACAAAGACGTGTGTGTCCGCTCACCCGAAGACTGATGCTCTCATCAAGCAGCTCTGAGGGCAGCATATTAACGTTGTAGAAAAATGTCTGAAAGACAAAAAAAGAGATTTGGTCACACAATCTGGTGAAGTCTGCAGAATTTACAGCGCATTCAGCTGAAGAGGCTTAGGCTGCTTATGGGCAGAAACTGAGATAAAGGATAGTGATGAGATAGAAGAAAAAAGTTCAGCATTTTGTTTTTTTAAGCTTCATTGAGGACTGGAGGCCCAGAGAGAAGTCAAGCTGCAGTGGCAAAAAGATGAGGAAAAGAGAAAGTGAGATAAAATCCTCAAAGCTGGGGTGATGGACCCATTACCTCATCAAAAAATGGGTTGTTTCCTCTCCTGATTCTGGTCCTGTGGGTTTGGCCACACAGGTTCACCTTAACCACTGGTTTGATGTTGTTGCCAGGCAGCTGACGGCCCTCTATGACACGTACGCGAATCTGGACATGACAAGAGTTCACAATTACCAGCTCATCACCATGATGACACAAACTTGGACATAAACAGTCAATTTTCCTCAGTTTCAAGCTCAGAGCAGGAATGTAGCTGTTTGGGATATTTTTTTAATTTGCTGGCTGGTGAAACCTGCTGTGACACATAAAAAAATAGATTTTATTTTTCAGGAAAGCAGAAATTAGAAGGCAGACAATACCTGGAAGTCCTGAGGTTTGTTGGCCAGGGCTCTGTGCCTTCTTACGGGTGAGTCGGCCTGGCTTTCGCTCGGGTTTCCCCAGGCTGATTTGCTGAAGTGGCAGCAGACACACCTCCACCCTGGCCCCCTCGGTCCACAAGGATCTCCCCTTCGTCACCATCATTGGCGCCTCCTGAGAGGCAAGAGAGCTTATTTTCAGACACAGTTTGTTCTTTCATCAGGAACTTCCATGACTTACCGGCATCCTCATACGACCTATCTGCATCAGGTTGGTCGTTTACGGTTGTGGTGGCGTTTGGAGGTGGTTCATACCCGATGAGCAAGTTTATGGTTGCCTGGAAAATAACAGGTGCGAGAACTTAACCACTGCTCCGCCGCGGTATATATCAGCGTAGGCATTGGGCGTAGAAAATACCCCAACAGCTTGTTGTTTCTCATTCATCAAGGGCACATTCTTGGACGGGAGCGACCTCGCTTGACCGCTGGCCAAATCCCTCAGATGGATCTTTGCTGAGCCAATAAACCTGAAACAGTCACATACGTTTCTCTCTCTCTCGTAAAAGCCATTCTTAGTAGAAATTGGTTCAGCATTTTCATATTATTTTTCACTTCCCAATTTTACTTCTTCACACAGCATGACATTGCATGGGGCAACGCCTATATTTCTGTTTCTATAAATGATGATTAACAACTGCAGGTGTTGCACAACATCAACTCATAATACATATAATAATGTAACCATGGTGACTGGTGGTTGTTGCAAGGGTGCTGCAACCTGGGTAGGTCCCTAGTCCAATACCGGATGCAGTCAGAACAGGAGGATCTAACAGAGGGATCGTAAGATGATTTTCTTGTGGGAACAGCAGCCTTTGAGAGAACAGCTGCCTGCTCCCCTGAGTGACGAACAACATCTGCCCCCACATGGCAGCATCTAGTTGACATAAACAACTAGAGAAAAGGGGAACTGACTGAGAGCCCCCACAGGAATGCTGTGGGTTCTTTCTAGCCTGGTTAAGGGTGGATAAATACACATCCAAAGAGTTGGAAAACAGGCGGATCCTCCTCCAAATAGCACTGGAGTACTCTAAACCACGTTAATACCAGCAGGCTGTTGAATTTTAGATTTTCATTTTAATATTACACATTTTTTTAAACATGTGGCTGTTCTGTGAACGCCACAGTGCATGTTCCTCTGCCAACATGCAAAAACTCTTTCACCGTTTGAACATGTAATGGTCCAAAAAAGAGAGATGTTTTTTTTTTTCCTAACAGAGAGATTTATCTTTTAGTAACACCACTTTAGCACATGGCAATTTAGAACTTAACTTCAGTCACACTAAAAGCAAAAAATAACACAAGGAATTAGTTTGGGTTAGGGTTCATCCAGCAGCATCTGAGGCTGCAGAACTGACTCATCATCACAGATGTGCCAGCAACAAGCCAGAGCACGAGCCCCCATTCGCCAGATTTACTCGTCGCAGGCAGGCGGTGATTGTAAAAAAATATCTGAGTGCATTCGTGGCTGAGGCAGATGTCCTCCCACCCTCACCCCCACTCCCACGCCTGTCACCAGAGTGACTGGCTTTTGTCCTTCCTCGTTGCTTCCAAAACAGATGCAAACAGATGACACAACTATAGGAAGATCGTGAACTATAATAAGTGAAGTGTGAGGAACTCAAAACATGAGATAAGTGAGTTGTCGTTCTTTCAAAGGCAACATTCCCGGGAAGTGAAGAAAAACAAAGTCTT
>CAAE01014563.1:1093009-1138113 GCA_000180735.1 Tetraodon nigroviridis
CTTTCTCTCTGCTTAATTCAAGGACACCAAACCTCTTTTTTAGTAACTGTAATAACTTTTTTTTTTTCTAGGTTCTGGTCGTTTGGTGGCAAAAGGCAACATGAGGCAAAGACTCTGGCCAGGACTGATCTATTTGAGCATGTATCTTCCCAAAATCTGTCACAAAAATACAAAAAGTACACTTAAAATGTACAAAAATGGTGTAGCCTTGGACCTTTTAAAGGCAGCAATACAGCAGCTTCAGCCATGCCAGTGCAGCAGTGTGTGCACATTCTCTCCTGGTGATGAATGATGACATTTATGAAGGACAGACAGTACCCATCATCCTGCAACAATCATCTCCATTTACTCCAAAGGCTACTGGTGGACAAGGATTGTTTTCTTCCTCTTCTCCATTTTTCTCCAGGATTCCTGGAGCAGACAGCAGGCCTGGAATCTCGTTATGCTCCCTCCCTCCCCTTAGCTTAGAGCGAGACCACACAACTCCAAATAAACCCATTTTCCGTTCCACAGCCAGTAAAACATCATCATAACAACAGCAGAAAAGATGAGATATGTCAGCCACAGTGTGTGTGTGTGTGTGTGCGTGTGTCCAGAACATCTGCGCGTTTTTTTTTCCCTTTTCCCAGAAAGTGACGCAGCTTTTGAGGCACTGGGCATCATTGTAAACACACTAATTATCCAGGTCAGGAGGAATTGAATTAATTAGAGAGGATGATGGAGAGGGGTTTTATTCGTGCAGGGCAGAACATTAGAAACACGTGGGCATGTTTTAGAGAAGAAAGTGCGCATTTTGACAGGGAAAAAAACCCCCACGGTGTCACGTCTGGACGCGGGGTGGAAGCCAGAACCTGTCCTTAGTTTGTGAGGGGTGTTGGGGGCTGGGGTTCGGTTAAATGAAACCCAGCAGATGTCATAAAGCTAGGAGGGCTTCCCCACGCCCCTTGGCACAGGCTAGCCGCAGTTGACGTCCACCTGTCGCCATGGAAACCGGGCGTAAAACAGGAACTAAAAAGGCGCCTCTAAAAAAATCGAAACCCGCGGTGCAATTTAGAAAAGCCCTCACCACGCACAGCCCCGGGAGGTCGATTGGGTGTTGTTTTGTGGTTCATGTTGTTTTTTTTCCTCGGGTTTCCCTCCCGTATCCCGCATAGGGGCACTTGTGCGTCTGCGCCGCAGAGCGCGCTGCGCTGGCTCGGGTCGGCGCGCTCCATCCACAGCTGATTCAACATTAATTACACAATTCCGTCGCCTATTGGGCGGAAGCTTTCAAGAGGCTGGAGCTGCGAGCGTGAGTGGGGTTTTTTCCTCCCTGGAACCATAGGCGTGGTTTCGGATGGAGATGCTCCGTCTGCTCCCGCTGGGATCCCCACCTGCCCCGACGCCGCGTTCGCCAGCTGGTCTTTTCCTCGGCTCGCACCAGCGCGCAGCAGATCGCATCAGATTCTGCCTTTCAACCCGGAGCCACAGCGTCGCCGAATCACCGCCGCGGTGCCTGGTTTTCAGCCCCGGAGGCGTCGTGGAGATTTAAACAAGATTCGGAGTGCGCGTCGCCGGGCCTGCAGCGGCGAGGATCCACGGCAAAGACGCCCGGTTCAGTTGCAGGATTTCTGCTTGGCAGGCCTGGGGAATCTACCGAAAATGCCCACGAGATCGCCCCGGCTCTTTTTACTTGTGCTGGCCTCTGTTTTGCTCGCGGTGGTCATCGGGAAACCCAAGCAGCCTCGCTGTCCCACACATTGCATCTGTACCAAAGATAACGCGCTGTGCCAGAGCGCAGATATCATCCCACGCAGCTTCCCCCGCGAAGTCACATCACTGTAAGTCTTTATTTAGGTAACAGTTTATGGTGCAAAGGTTCAAAAAAAAAAAAAATAAATAAAAACAAACCACACTGTCTGGGGCCGCTTGTGTGAGGCTTGAAGGCGCTCACTCGTGTCTGTGTTTTTCCACAGATCTTTCGCCAATTCCAAATTCACCGAAATCCCGAAGGAGAGCTTCATCCACTCGCCTGGCCTGCATCTTCTGTGAGAATTCTCCAAGCTTGTTCTGATTTTATTGCTGTCTTTTCTACATTTTTCTAGCCTCTAATTTGAGACAGCTCAGTTAACAGAAGGTAAAGATAATATTTGACTTCTGAGTGCCCCAAACTAGGAAACCCCTGAAAATTAACTGGGAGGAGTCCTTTGGTTCTGGGTGCTTGGTTGTGGTGTTACTGAAATAACAATATTTAAATAGCAGGGTTTTTTCTTGTGTAAAATCTGTTTTTGTGTTGGAATAAAGCTGCACATGTGGGCTGACAGCTTGGTGTCGGTTGGTGAGCAGGTAGATTGAAATCAAACTTCTCTGCAGCCTCTTCACAGCCAACAACTTGGAATCTATCAACGAGGATTCTTTCCTCGGTCTTCCTCATCTGGAATACTTGTGAGTGGATGATGCTACTTTGTTCTAAAAGATGGCTTTAACACTTGTAATCTTTCAACTTCCTTATTAAAATCTCTTCCCAGGTTCATCGAAAACAGCCAAATCCAGTCCATCTCCCCAAATGCTTTTAATGGCTTGAAGACCTTGGTGCACCTGTAGGTTTCAAATGACCTACAATGATTTTTTTATTCCATTTTCAATCACCATTTGGTTTTTTGTATTAAAATTTTGGAATAATCATTAGACAACAGGCAACTAAATGTCGATAAAGAGCAGCGCTTCTTTGTCATTTCCAGAAGTCTGGCCTTCAATAACCTGGAGACCTTGCCCAAAGATCTTTTCAAGGGCCTTGAGGCTTTAACAAAAGTGTACGTATGAGGTTTTGTGTGAAAAAGTGCCGTTGTTCTACTTTGCTAAAGTGCTAAAGTACTCCATTTAAGCCACAGCTTGTGTGTGGGCGGCCTTTTTAAGGCCGTTTAACTGATGTGTGGCTGAGCTGACGAGATCGTCCTGTCACTTCTGAACCGCCGAAGCTGCTCCGCTCTCAAGGACTAAAGGATTGTTCTGTTTTCTTCAGGGACTTGCGAGGGAATCAGTTCATCTGTGACTGCAAGCTGAAGTGGTTGGTGGAGTGGATCGACAGCACCAATGCCACGGTGGATCAGATTTACTGCAAAGGTCCGGCCTCGCAGCTGGACAAGAAGATCAACAGCCTGGTGCCGCAGGCCTTCGACTGCATCACCACAGGTGGAGCACGGACGGAGGTTTCGTTAGTGCCCCTCCAGCCGTGGCATCCGAAGCTCACCGGAGACCTGTGCTTGTTCTCCTCAGAGTTCGCTTCCTACCAGTCCTTAGACTTCAAGACGCTATCAGTGGAGGCCTTTTCCTTTGGGAGCGACCAGTATGTGGTGTTCGCTCAACCCTTCAATGGGAAATGCACTTTTCTGGAGTGGGATCATGTGGAGATGGTCTTCAGGAAATACGACGAAATCAACAGTAAGTAGAATTGCGTGGATGCATGAGAGAATGCTCCTCCCGCAGTCATAACACTCGCTCCCATCGTCACAGCCCACTTTTTCCTCGCCAGGCACTTCCACGGTGATTTGTAAACCTCTGGTCATCGACAACCAGCTCTTCATCATTGTGGCTCAGCTGTTCGGTGGATCGCACATTTACAAGCGCGACAGCTCCGCAAACAAGTTCATCAAGCTCCAGGGTATCGACATCCTCAAAATCCGTAAACCCAACGATGTGGAGACGTTTCGCATCGATGGGGAATCCTTTTTCATCATAGCGGACAGCTCAAAGGCCGGCTCCACCACCATATACAAATGGAACGGCAACGGCTTCTACTCGCATCAGTCGCTCCACCCTTGGTACCGGGACACTGACGTGGAGTACTTGGAGATCTCCTCCAAGCCTCATCTGATCCTGTCCAGCAGCTCCCAGAGGCCCGTCATCTATCAGTGGAACAAAGGCGCCAAGCAGTTCGAAAGGCGCACGGACATTCCAGAGATGGAGGACGTCTACGCCGTCAAGCATTTTCACGTCAAGTCGGACCTCTTCATCTGCCTGACGCGTTTCATCGGCGACTCCAAAGTGATGCGCTGGGACGGGGCCCTGTTCCGAGAGCTGCAGACCATGCCCTCCCGTGGGTCCATGGTGTTCCAGCCGTTTATCCTGGGCAGCTGGCAGTACGCCATCCTGGGCAGCGATTACTCCTTCACCCAGGTGTACCGCTGGGATGCCAAAAAGGGCCAGTTTGTCCAGTTCCAGGAGGTCAACATCCAGGCGCCGAGGGCCTTCTCGCCGGTCTCCATAGACAACCGACAGTTCCTCCTCGCCTCAAGTTTCAAAGGCAAAACTCAGATTTACGAACACCTGGTCATTGATCTGAGCACCTGAGCGGACCCGGGCTGAACGCTCCTACTCCTTACTGTTTTCTTTCCGTTTCTTTTTGGCGCTCGTGCATGGTACATGCGAACACATGTATCCTAACGGAATGTGGCTGAGGTGCATGTAGAGTTCACTGCATGTCTCTCAAGTCACCATCAGATCTGATATTTTGCCAGGACATAAATGCATGATTAGGACATATTACAAGCCATCAAATCGACCGATGCAGTATCCACACACATTCAAACGTGCATTTGCCAGTCAGCTAATATGTTTTGTTTTTTTTTTAACGCCTAGCTTTTCACATTACTGAGCAAAGTTTGTATACATTTATAACCTTGTCTATTTATCTACAAGGCCAAAAAAAAAAATGAAGCGGTACTTTTTAACGACACGATCTAAACGAACAAAATCTGCCAAAATGAAATGTTTACAATGTTTTCCTTTTCGCTACGATATTTGTAATTCAAGCTTTTGTACATTTGCAAAGGACCACACCAGCTAGATGAACCCTCGTTAAGGAGAACAACGTGGAGGTTATGGTCATAAATTGAAAAAATATCGAAAGAAATGCAGTGTAAAAATAACTGTATATTCCTGTGGTTAACCTTTATAATAATGGTTTGTAGCGTCTAAAGTACCAGAAATACAGTTTTTTCACAAGTATGGAAGACAAAATATTTTTAATGAATGAATTCTATTGTTCATGAGGCTTAACATTAGCAAAATATATCAGCTGTGTCGTGACTGAATGATCCAACCCTTTCATGCTTTTAATAAAGGTTAACATAGTGGCATAACCTCAGTGTTCAATGTCTTCCACTCATGTCTCTGATATCTTCATTTCAGCCATGTAATTAAAAAAATATATATACATATACAAACAAATAAAATTCTTTTTATTTTCTCCAACAAAGTGCACGCCTCAAATCTACAAAGCAGCACATTACAATGTAATGGAATAAATACAATAAAATCAACTAAAAATAAAAAAAACAAAACAGAATAAGCGAGGAAAAACACAAGTACCTGCATTATCACACTGGTGGTAGGACTAAACCAGCCTCCTTAGAAACGTTCCTTCATGGTAATTGTTGGATTTTTCATGCATCTTCAGTCCTTTGGATACAAAAACGTCCCCCGCTTTCGAAAAAAAAAAAAAACCCAATTAAAACCCTGTGTTGTTTCGTCATTGTGGACTATGAGCTAACACAAAGGACACACAGGTGCATTCTCTCACGTTCGTTTGCGCCACCCTGAAAAACTTGTGCAATTGCGGCAGGGTTTTTCCAAAACCACCTTCCTGCTGCAGAGAGGAAATAAAGTGAACACATTTTCAGTTCCAACTGAGGTTACGACTAAAGTCTACGCGGTGCAACTTAGTGTTTATTCAGAGGCAAATAGAACATAAAAGGCTAGGGAGTGTGTCCCTCCATATTCAAGAAAATAATTTAGTGCTCTTTAAATAAAATTGAAAACACTATTTTCATGTGGTGGCTCCATAAAAAAAAACCCCAAAACATTAAAACTCACAGACTGAAAGGATAATGCTTAAAGAGACACCAATTATATTGGGAAAGAACTGAAATCCCATGAAAAAAAAATGACAGTATTGACAATAAAATTCTGTACAGAACATAAAATCAATATACAGTACCTGCAGATGTTATGCATACAGTACAATTCTCTTTTTACATAGTTTTAATATGAGCTCCAGCCTGGTCTATATACTGATATACCACAGATGGAAAAGCAGTTATTTCAGGTCTTAAATTTTAATGGTTATCAATGAGATTAGAGTTTTAATAGGAGTTTTAGAAAAAAAAAAACGAGACTGAAAGTATTATTGCAGGATGGTCTTCAGTTGCACGTACTGCATGTTACACAAGTGTGCTGTTGTGACGAGCAACGGGCTGACGAGAGAGAAACGCGTTGGGACGGAAACATGAAAAAAAAAAGGGAGGAGGTGTTTTTCTT
This sequence comes from Tetraodon nigroviridis, assembly GCA_000180735.1. Classification (NCBI taxonomy): domain Eukaryota; kingdom Metazoa; phylum Chordata; class Actinopteri; order Tetraodontiformes; family Tetraodontidae; genus Tetraodon; species Tetraodon nigroviridis. Next base: position 1,099,307 of record CAAE01014563.1, read on the forward strand.
TTAGTCATCTCTTCATCGCAAACGGTAACCCCGAGGATGTTTCTCTAATTTACTACCCTGTAAGGTACATTCATGGCCAGTATTGCACATTACCAGCCAAGTCCACCCTGATTCGGCATGGCGGGGACTTTTCAGTGCTGAGATCTGTCCCTCAGGTAAAAACTACTCCAGTGATGAGGTGAGACCTCGCGAGAAAGGCCGACAGCGGGTCCGTCGGCGGTCACAGTTTGAGCTCATTGGCGATTTTACAGGCGATGTTCTTAAAGGCGATGGATGTGCCCGATATTCTTTTGAAGCGAACGCCGTTGAGCGACAAACGGGGCAACTTGCACACCTCCATCTCCCACTGGACCAGGTTGTCTTGCCGCGCGTCGCCGTGGACGCAGAACAGCAGGAAGCGTTCGCGCTGCTCGTAATCGCAGCTGTTGGCGTCTAGGACCTTTCGGATCTCCTTCATCATCTCGGTGGGCTCCATGGATGAGGTGGTCTTCATGCTCCAAGTGAAGCGTAGCGAGCGAGGCTTGGCATCCCGTCCTTCCTCCTTGGAATCACCTGATGCACTTCTACAATAAAAGCAGAAACAACAAATTAAAGTGCTGTTGGTGTTGGATTAACAGGGGTTTCCAGCAATTCCTCACCTTGGTGTTTCTGTCCTGGCACTGGCTTCTCCCTCACTAGGCACCCTGAAATAAACCAGGAATCCTCTGTTACTCCCACAGTTCAATGTTAAAAGATGCTATCCCGCCTGCTAACAACACCTCCCCGCTTCCACCGAACACAGAAAGAGGCATCAGGCATCATGCCAGGAAAGAATCCACAGACCTAGCGATCAGGGTTCGGCACACAATGAGGCGACTCGGACTTCTTAGGGCTGACTTCAACTACAGCAGCTCCTTCGCGATAGTCATTGGCTTTCACCCATCGCCCATGCACTACCTCTTCTTAATCCCCACTCATCTGTGAGGAGAGGCTAAGTATTTCATAATCTTCAAAGTTCAGAGCCTGTAAAGTGCCTGAGCTCTTAAAAAAAAGAAAAAAAAAAACTCTTCAGAAGAGGGTGGAGAGAAAGGAGAGGCAGAGCAAATCTGGACCTTCTCTGGTACAGAAGAAGCTTGTGAACCGTGACATTTGTTGCTGAGGCAGTGGGCACAACGGAGGGGAAAAGACAGCATAACAAGGTGGCAAAGATGCGGAAGTAGTGGGCAAGTAAAGGGACAAGGAAAACTGGGCCGAAGTCATGGTGGGCACGGAGAGGTTTGGTTATTTTGGGGTAGTTTGTTGACAAGGAGAAGGAAGAGGTGCAGCAAGCGTTGAGATCTCCTACCTCCGGGTTGACCTGAAAGACATAGCTCTATGCAGGGAGAAAAGGAGAGAAAGCTGTGAGCCTCTACTGGATGGATCTGCGTGACGGTGACACAAGGAGCCATTGGTGTGTGTGGACACAGTTTGGCAAAATAAATTTAGAACTGGGTTAGATAAGGAGACCAAAATTATTCAGAAGTAGCAGTGATAAGGATTCAATGCTGTCTGCGGTCCAAAGTTTGGGTTATGAGAGGACATCAATTCAGAAGAGGTGTATTCAACTATTTTGTCCTCATTTCAAAATATTAAACACCAAATCTTGTCTGGTGGTAAAATATGGCACATTCTGTACTGAAAATGCTGCATAGAGCAGTACAGAACAACATTTTTAGGGATTTTAAAACAAGACAATGAAACACAAACGTCTCTATTGCCCCCTGGTGGCCCACTAAGGTATCAGGATCCGTTTTCTGGAGCACAACTTTCCGAAAGCTTATTTCTCTAAACTGACCTGCGGACAAACTTTGAGGTGATCTTGCTGATTATCCCTGCAGACGTGCCCCTGCGTTGCTGAGCAAGAGCCCCTGTGTCATGGGACAGTGTGGGTGAAGCTGGGGGGCCATTGTAGGTGGCGCTGCGTCGGTCTCTAAGCTGGGCCCCGTGGAAAGTGCTGCGACTGGTGGTCCCACGAGGGAAACGGTTCTTCTCCGGGGTGCTAATACTGTGCGCAGAGGGAGAGTTGGAAGGGCCGCGGGGGGAGGAACTGCAAAAAGAAAAAAAAGTTTGTTTTTGTTTTTGCAAGCGTGGAGGAGATCTGGTTTCAAACCTTGCTTTAAGCTCCGTGTTGTCATCGATGGGAGGCAGTGTGCTTTTTGACGGATGCCCTGACGATGACATGGACTTGGTGTGACGAGGTCGCGTGGAACTGATAGCAGTCGACGGGGTGCTACCTGACACCTCGGTCAAACTGTGGACGAAAACCAACACATTTTATCACAAAGACAACTGAAAAGTTTTATCATCATGTGCACGGCGCAAAAATTTAACAGGCCCTAATGTGAACGCGTTTGTGTTTACCTGCTGTCTTTGCCGTTCGGAATAGCTGAATACCGTTCAGTAGAAGATCGTTCACACACATATGTGCTTCGAGTCATTGATCCATCGGTCTGTGAGAAGAACATGAACAAAAACTTTCACTCTACGTCTGTTTTTAACATCAGGACATTTCCTACGCACACACGCACACACACCCCCACAGTGCTTGAAGTCTTCTTCCTCTCTTGCACACCCAGTGGCGAAGCAGGAACATCTCCTTTGGAAGTGCTGAGCTCCAGCCGGCGTGCTCCATCCCACTCCTCCCGGTGGTCGCTCTCCACGCTCAGGGCCTGGCCACGCTTTGTATACGACACTGCCGGGGGCACGGAAGGGCCCACTGAGGGAGACATCCTCATGTTAACTTTATCATTCCATGGCAGCTGGGTTAGTGAAGGTGTCTACATGGAGCAAAGCCAGTCAAAGCCATGGTTTAAATGACAGACAATCCTCCACAAATGTGATACAGAAATACAGAAGCCAAGTTACACTGACAAACTGCTTCCCTCCTCATGCTTTGAGATGCTGTTTCTAAGGGAGGTGCAAGAAGGCAGCAGGCCTGCAGATGGCGCCAAACACAACAGCTCCAAATGACATAGGAGGATGCTGCCGAACTTTCTCTTCAATGATGAAGATGAGTCACTGACTGTTGTAGTTACGAAAACACCTACAAAAAAGGGTGTGGTCGTGTGATGAACCCTATTTTAAATTGCCTCTATGGCAATAATTTAGATAATATTTTACACCATTGATCACGTCCTCACAAGGAAAACCAGCATCTTTTTTGCTGGCTGATCCTCGCTGATGGGGAGCAACTTCCTCCTACACAACACGCACCCAGCAGCACTCTCAGAGCTGGGAAGGACGGGGTTACTTTACTTGGCTTCTCTACGACATCACCACCCTCATCATCCCCACCATGATCGCTGTAGCGGCGCTGCTTCTGATTGGCCGAGATGCTACGCGTGACCTTCGGATGGGCGGGAGAAATGCTGGAGCTGTTGTTGATATCGCTTGTCGGTCTCTGTCGCTGGGCCAGAACACTGTTGGCCAGGGGCTCGCTCCCCTCAAACTGAGACACGTAGAGGAAGAGAATGAGGAAGGGAATCACATGGCATGATGGACTACTGATGGAGAAACTGACTTCTGGAGCTTTCCTTCCCAAGAGCAAGTATGTGGCCATAACGTCATCGTATTTCTGGCTGTGCAAAGACTCCGTGATCTCATCTTTAGGGTAGCCCATCGTCACCATGAGTTCTAATGGGGGAGAAGCACAAGGCACAGATTCAGCAGCCTGTAAACGGCGTCGAGAGCAACATTAGTGCAGATCCACTCAGACATACCTATTCTGGATGAATCACTGAAGTCCGCCTCTGGCTCGATGTAAGGTTTTAGCTCCTCCTCCTCGTGACCCACATTCATCCAATGGTCTTTCATTATTTGCTAACAAAGACACAAAGCGTTTATCCTGCGCGTATCCGACACAATGGGTTCATCTGCAATTTTAATTACTGATCTTCTAACAGCAGATAATTAGCCATCTAAATTCCGGTAATTATACAGCACGATAAAAGATGCGAAGGAAAGGCTGCAGAGTGACACGAAAAAACAGAGTGATGACTGAGCGGACAACTTTACCTCCAAACTGCCTCGTTTTACTGGGTTGAGCACAAGAAGTTTCTTCAGCAGATTTTCACAGTCCGTGGACATGTAGAAAGGAATACGGTATTTTCCCCGCAGGACTCGCTCCCTCAGCTCCTGGAACAGCAGAACAGACACAGACAAGACATGATATTAGGATCAGAGCCGTCCCGTCAGCAAGTCCCAACTGTGTCCCCAGTCCTATACAGAAAACACAACATTGTTGTTATGGATACGTCTCACAAATTAATAATATTTAACATTTATCTTCAATTATTTTGAAAAAGATTCTTGCAGAACTTGAACAATGTTAAAGTAATATGAATATATATTATACTGTGATGCACTATTCATTCATTCACTGTTCATAACCCAATTTAGGTGGATGCATGCAAACATGATGACTCAATCAGACCAGCCCGAGGTCATACAACCGTTTCTCTGGCCTAAGCTGTCACTGCAGATCTTCAACGGAGCAGAATTATCATCTTCGGATCATTCCGAATGTCTCGCTGAGGTATTTTTGTGCAAATGTTCAGTTCCCGCAGACAGTTATCTCAAACGTTGCAGCAAACACGCAGCTAATCATGCAGAACAACTCCGGAGTCATTTTCACTGCTCTGGTGCAACTGCTGGCAAAAGGAGGCATCTCCCTTTTGTGACTGTGAGATATTAAGAAAAAAACCCCGCAAACAACGAGGGGGCGCACCTTTAGGTTCTGGCCATCAAAGGGCAGCGATCCGCTGACCAGCGTGTAGAGTATGACACCGAGGCTCCACACATCCACCTCTGGGCCATCGTACTTCTTCCCCTGGAAAAGCTCCGGAGCGGCATACGGCGGGGAGCCGCAGAACGTGTCCAGCTTGCTGCCCATGGTGAACTCGTTACTGAAGCCAAAATCCGCTATCTTGATATTCATATCCGCGTCCAACAGCAGGTTCTCAGCCTGACAGGAGAGACAGCAACGAAACACAACGCTGACAGACCTGTGTAGACGGACCGTGGCTCAGGACAAGAGGTCAACGTCTCACCTTTAGATCTCGATGTACTATTCTTCTCTGGTGACAATACTGCACCGCAGACACGATCTGGAAAAAAAAGAAAAAGAAAAAAAAAAATCAGCATTACAGAATTATAAGTTATAGTTCGGGAAAAAGAAAAGAATAAGCATGTAAATCTGGAGATGGAACTCAGTCAAAGTAGCAAAAACAGACTTTATTCAAATGATTATCTGCCTATATCTGAATATTTCTATAAAAACTTTTTTTTTTTTCAGGTAGATAAAAACATATATTGTGAAGAGCATGTTTAAATGTTTTGATATGTGGCTGTGCTAACAGAAACAACAGCAGCTTCAGCTGACACCCATGTTATCACTGCTAAATGCATGAAGGGCCCTGTTGTCATGTGACAAGCAGCAGGCAGGTGTCACGACAAACAGCGCTGGCGTATGTAAAAATAGAAATAAAGGAGGGAAAAATTCCACACTCCATCCAACCTTCTCAGGAAGGCAGCATTTCTGGCCTCCGAATGCATCTGCATCTCTATTGTTCAGGAACGGTTCCTCTGAGTCATCGTTAACCCCGAAGAGACGCTGCAGCGAAAGGCAGCCTCTCGTTCAGGGCGCTCACTGCATCTGCAGCACCACTAGGTGTCAGAGGCGGCTCTTTCTGCTTCTCTCCCAGACCACGCTATCGGCACGCCATCTTTCCTCTACAGCCGGTGACGAAGGCTGATCTTGGTGCATGCAGAAAAACAGAGCCACGACAGGTGGAAAATGCTGCGTGCTGATGACTCACCTGCCTGAACTTGGCTCTGGCCTCCTTTTCCTTCATTCTGCCATGAGCAACAAGATAATCAAATACTTCTCCTGGAAAAAGAGGAAATATTCACTTGTTATAACTACGGTAATCATCAAATTAGGATTTCATGTTGTTGTTCAATCAAATCTGGACCCTGGGTAAACATTTGTAACTTGTTCTTTTCATCATGTTTCACGCAAGCACAATAATCCCAACTTTATTTTAGATTTTTATTTTGTGAAGAGGCATGGCTGCAGAAATGTAGATGCTTCTACCAGTCCAGGAGATGTCAGTGACAGAGAGGCACATGGTCATACCTAGGCAGCGGTCACGCTCGCTCCATCCACTCACACCTTGATTTAAATCTCAAACCATCTCCAGTACTTGTGAAAAGGTCTGAGGGAGAGACTCTGGTGTTGTCTGCTGCATGAGTGAACCTACAACAGGCACGGGTAGGCAGGCACCAGTGAGACCTTGTTCACTCACCGCCGCTGGCGTACTCCATCACCAAATAAAGTGTCTTCTCTGTCTCAATCACCTCGAATAGTTTCACTGTAGAGAAAGAAAAAATACAAGGTCAGAAATTCCAAAGATCCCATATGGGAGATCTTGTAAAAAAAAAAAAAAATGAATACATATCATGAACAGTGCAACACATTAGTGCCCCCTGACGGGGCCCCGCATCAATTTTAACATAAATATCTTAGTCCTAGGAGTCACAAACACTAAACACCATTATTTAAAATCACCTATGTTTGGATGATTCAGTAGCTTCATTATTCGGACTTCCCTGAAGAGCTGTGGAGACAAAGAGGAGCATTAAATGCACCCAAACTCACAGTAGACGACAGAACAAGCAGTGACCCTGTCGCTGACAGAGGCGGACGTTAACCACTGATTAGGGAGCTGTAAACTCATTAGGGTATCAAAGCGTGTATACATCGGAGACTGGATTACACGCTGTAGAAACAGGAGCACTAGACAACAGTGGGACTACTGTTCCGGATCGCACGGCAGATGCGGTGATGTCACAGAAAACCTTGAACCTGCGCAGAGAGGGACCAGAATTACAACCCTGTTGAATACTGCGCAGAGCCTTCTTCTTTACTTGTCTTTTAAAGACAAAGAAAACGTGCATCCAAATCAAAATGAGGTTTCAGTCCTCTGCCTTTACATATCCAAATATTGGAGAATTGACTCACCGGATTGGTGGGTTTATTTTAATGCTTTTTTTTAATCATTTGTATAAAACTTGGTGAGAGGAAAATCCCATCCTGGAGTCTCCTTCTGTAGTATAGAGAGGTTAACTGAGCTATGGCGATTGGGAACAACGTCTCCTCGGTCTCCGCTTGTTTATGGCAGCGAGAGCTGATGCAGCCACTTAGAGGTGCTGTTGAATCATCGTGTTCAGGGTGTGTTCGGCTGCACTCAGCTGGGATTTAGCATTGACCTGCTACCAATTTGACCGTTTCCTTTTAAGGTAGGATGAGGGCTTGGTGTGTTTGCATTTTGATTACTGTAGACAGAATGATCGGCAGAAGGCTGAGATTATCTGTAATCAAACCCCGCTAGTGCACCACCAGGACGACGGTTGGACCGCCACGTCTCCACAACACGATGGTGCTCTGTCTCATTTTCTGCATTTTTTTCCTTTGCTTGCCACGCTATTAGTTTTTGTCTGAGTTTTTCCCAGAAGGATTAAAAAGAAGCTAAAAAAAAGCCTCAGGTCTAATCACATTCTGTAGCAAAAGGCCATTTGTATCTCGCTCATACAACAAGAACAAGCAGACAATAAAGCAATATGAACATGTCATATTTCTTTTAAGAAAAAAACAACGTAATGCTACAACTGAGCTGTAACATTAAATGTGATAATATATTTGAGCTTTCATTTTGATATACATTTAAAGCCTCAATAGGGTCATTATGGTCATCCATTGTTTTATTACCGTCTGTTTTTGCATATAAAAAATACAGACTGTGCACTCATCCGTTCTGCTTTCTTAGCAGCTACAAACCTACAAACTCTGTTCAATATTTATTAACCTCGGTCATCGTGCACTAAGCATGTACATAAATAAGTAGGCAGCCAAGTCCCAACTGCAGATTTGCCACAGGCCCTGATGTGCGGCACAGCCACCCGATCCAACTTGGTTATTAGGCCCGTGTGAGTGAAAGATGGCCCAAACAGTTGAGCCTTTTTGCTGATCTCTCAATTCCTCCAGTCTCTGTCACATTTACATCACTGCCCTAAAGCCCCTCACATGGGAAGCATGTGTGCAACCGCTCGGAAACAAAAATGAGAACAAATCTGAGAAGGGTTGATGACAACAAACAGAGTCTGTCGATACAGACTCAACAGGGACGCTGACACCATGAAAGCCGGCAGTAGATAATGAGCTGGGACCCCTGTCCTCTTCACTATTAATATCAATACTATCTACAGGCAAAAAGGCCAGTCACAGCGGGAATCAAGCAGCTTTTAATGGCAGATTTGGACATGAAATGTGTGGAACAAAGAAAACAGTTGTGTTTTTAGAAATGAATTTAGACAGTGTTTGGAGGAAGCGAAACCTGGACAAAAACAGTTTTGTGCGTGTCTGGATCTCAGAAGCCTGTGCCAGTGACCTACTTCGACTCACCCAGGGGCTTCCAGGCTCCCAATCCAGCCTTAATTACAGCCGAGTCCCCATGCGGAAGGAGTCAGCAGAGCAGCAGATATCAGACTGGAACCACTTACAGGAACTGGCTGGACTATTTCAGTCACAGCACCACAGCTGCTCATTCAGCACGGAGATTATTGATATGATCCCAGTAGCCAGGAAGCCCCTAACGCTGTGTGTTTCACACAAGTACTTAAAAAAAACCCTACAATTTTAGTGATTTAGCAAAAAAAAATTCAAGTGCATTCAAGTTAAAGCTAGCACATCAGTAAATCCTAAGATTGCAGGGTAAATGGGGGCCGACCCTAATTATGGCTACATCAAATAGGTAAGAATGCAAATTATGTTCTGGCAACACCAAGCAAGAAAATATTCTCTATGTGTAAAACACACAAAATCATCATGTGATATAAGTAGTCATATAAATATAAGATGGAGCATGTAATTTAATGTTAAGACAATGGTAATCACAAAGCTTTACAAATTCAACAATACAGTTTGCTGTCTAAAAATGTGCTTGTTTACTTCAACTTCAGTATTTATTAATGTTGGGACTGCCACTGCGATAAAGTTTTATTTACAGATCAGAGACCCAAAGCTGAGGGACGGAGGGGTGAGAGCAGCGTCGGCTCTGTAAAAGCAGGGATTAACAGAGAGGCCTCTTTTAGGGATAAAATGCCTAAAAACCATGACAACGTCAACATCCCTGACCTCAGATGTCACGTGGTGCGTTTCCTGTGGCAAATCTAAGGAGGTTTCTTTTGGAAGCTCAGCTGACCTCATTTCCTGTTGCGCTGCGCCAGTCGGCTGCAGAGATGCAGACTGGAGCTGCGACGAGCTTCGACTCTCTGCCCTCTGCTAATCTTGCCTTAAATCAATCGATCGGAGAGGCGCGACAGGCAGAATCCCACCGCACCTCAGGAGGAGTCCCAGCGGTCTATGTTTGTACTTTTTGCTCTGAATGGATGGACAGAGTACAGTACAAACCAAATTATTGTCGGTGTGCGCGCAGGCTTGTGTAACAGCGCCGGTCACTGCCTACATTGCCAGATGGCGTGGCTGTAGCCGGGCTCCCTCTGAGACCATTTTTGAGAGACGCATGCGAAAAAAGCCACTATTATTAATACTGTAGCCTTCTCGGACTTCATTCAACAAACAAAAACGCAGACGCCTCAAACTTCTAAAAGCACTTAACACTTAGGTTAAAATGATTGCTTATGCTCATTGAAGCGGATCCACAGCAGAGTTTAATCCTTCTGCCCATCATTTGATGTTCCTTCCTGATGTTTTCTGAATAAACAGCCTTTAAGACGGGGAAATGTTAATGAAAGACTTGTTGTCTGTGTCACAGAGCTGATATAACATAAAGCCACAATGTTGGCACAATGTTCTTTTTACACCTCATGATTGACTCACCAAACTTAACTTTGAAATATGTTGAGAGCAAGTTTTTCAATCAGGAACGATACAAACTGTTTTTACAGGAAGAACAGACCAACTGTTGCATTTCTCATGAGCGTATCCCCAGATTTTTTCACTGCACTGTCGGACATGCATCCTTACTGACTGTTTTTTTTTATGGTTTTGGGATGTTTTTTCTCTGTTGTAGCAACAAAGCCTCAGCTGCCCGGTGATGAAAGCTAGCACACAGCTACCGGTAAGCGTTAGTGGTTTGTGCTACAAATTTCCGCTAAATACCTATTCATCCACACTTTCTTGCTGTTGGCTGCCAGGTGGTAAAGGTTCACAGAGCAAGCGGCCCAGCAAATACACCAAGCGTAGCCAACCCAGTCCTACAAGAGCCGCATACCAGCAGGGTTTCCATCCCACCGGTAGGTTGCTCATCAGGAATCCTCCTTCCTTCGGGGACAGCAGTTGTCTACCTGGTGGGACAGAAAACTGCTGGATTGCGTCTCTCTCTTGGACTGGATTAGCCACCCCTGACATATACCGTAGGGAAAGGTTTAGTCTGGACTGAAAATCCCACAGAGCAGTAAAAGCACTTGTGGTTCCAGGAGATACTGACCAGCGTTGTAGAGACACCAGATGTGTTTATCATTTTGTTGGGATTTCTTTGTCCTTAAACAGAGATAGTTCGTGGAAACAAAGATCTACAACCAGCCTGCTGGTACAAAAATGGCACGGCAGTTGGTCTGTTTTGTGTTTATTATTTCTGTTGCCATCCAATCTGAAGAGCAGGACCATTCATTTCAATCAATGGCAAACCGAGAGTTCTGAACCACAAACACCAGGAATGAAAACCACCAATTTCTCTTCCCCCCCAGATAATATCTGGCCAGTCCAAGAATAACCAAGCAAAGATGGAATTTCCCATCAATGCGTCCATACAGCTTTAGCATAGGACACTTTGAGCCAATCGATCCAATCCATGAGACGACTGCTGCACTATAAGGGAGGCTTCTGCATTGCAGATGCTACTTCTGCATACTATTCCAGCAAGCTATGCGGGTCAAAGATCATTTAAACATACAGATTATTGCCACACATACAGAAACACCAGATCAAACACTTGGGGTTTATTAAATCAACTGTTTCTCATAAAAAGCTGTTCGATTTCTCCATACTTGCCCTCTCGAGTCCACTGCAGCTGACATTTGAATGACCCTCTGAATAATTGATCGGATACATCAAGATTGGACTGCAGTCTCACATGATACATCTGCCCTGCCCATCGGACAACGGACGCTCCGACCCGCCGGCTAGGTAACCACTCAATGAGGAGAGTCGATGGAGACGGCTTATGATTAATGAGAATCACAAGTACACACAAAAGCACGCCAGCGCTGAACGATCATTACCCCTAATCCGGGCGTGCAGGCGCCATAATCTGTTTAACAGAAGCACATTTATGACTAAATTCATCTCAGTTGGACCTTGAAGTCCTTCGAGCTGTGTCGCGCTGATTTATTGGAAACTTACAGTTCTGAGCTGAGTCAATTAAAAAAAATGACATCTTCGTTATGAAGAACAATGTTTGCAAGCAAATCTTTTCACAGAGGCACTGACAGGCTGGAGAACGAGTTGTTTTCTGCAGATCAGGACCAAAAACAGCCTTTATTTCAACAAGCAGCCCTGCAGGTCGTTCTGTCCAGACTGGTGTGGGATGGAGACGCTGCAGCAAGCTGCTGGTCTGCATTATATTCTAATTTTAAAAATTATTTTTCATCCCAGCAGCTTGCATGACGACGATGACCAGCAGGCCCATGCGGAGCTTTTACCATCACTACTGTTAACGCGGTGCTCATCACCGTCCACTCCTTGTATGAGTCACCACAGCAGAAGGTTCGTAATCTCTAAGCGGCGACAGTGAACCGTGACATGACCACGAAAAGAGCTCCTGCCAGTTCGCCGTATATCGGCCTCCTTTTGAGACCTACAGTGGGCGATGCGTGCTCATCGCACTTTACTGACGCCGCTACTGCTTTGCATCCACGTGGTCCAATCTGCCTTCTGCGTGTGTGTGTGCATTTAATCAGCAGAAAAAGCAGGATTTGGATTCAGTAATCAGGAAACGGTCCCAAAACCCTTCATTGTAATTGGTTATGACTGCTAGACAAGGGTAAGTGACAAACAAGCAGGCAGGGGTATTTTTAGTCCTCCCTTCCACAACCCGGCACTGTGACGAGCGGGGAGGGCCGAGATTAAACGAGCCTTGTGGTCTCTCCTGACTACATCTGATTATATTATGTAAAGCGGCACATCCTGAGTTCAAAGAGCACACAAGCAGCATCAGGAGCATAAGAGTGAGTAGTGGGAAAGGCAAGCGAACGGGGCGCTAACGCAGCCGCTAACGCAGCCGCGTGGACCGAGACCTGCAACTTACCTTCTGTAGACTGGTGGGATTCAGCTGCGTTTTGTCTATAATCTTCACCGCCACCTACAGAGAGATTCCAGAGGGAGAAAAAAAAAGGACATGAGAGTGGAAGAAAGGGGGGGAAACAGATAACAGAGTTGTCAGGAATCAGTATCAATTGCAGCTTTGCATGCGTCTGTTCGGGCTGTGGCAGAACCAACGATCCTAATTGTTTCAGCACTCTACAGTGAGGACTGGGGATGCATTCGTGTGGAACGCCCTGTCGTTTGTGAAGAGATAAAGAGGGAAGAGAGATGTGTAGCAGTTCCTAGCAAATCTAAAATCAAGAACCAAATCCAACACAATCCGAAGGCATGAAGGACCGGTCGACCTGTCTGTCGCTGGCGAGGCAGGAGCCAGGCGATCCGCTGTACTCTTGGTGGGTTCGCACATCTTACTAATCCAACCCAAACGAGTGAAGCAGACCTGCTCCCCCTCACTGGGGGGCACAGAATCTTTGAGCTAAGCCAGAACCGCGGACCAGTCTTTAGGCCTGTGCTGGAACGTGACAGTGACAGTTGGACAATGTCATGACCGATAATTCCTTACAAAAATAGAATTTTTGAATGTGAAGTTGGACCAAGGAGAGGAAAGAGACGGATATACTAATATCTTCAAGCATTTTTTTGCTAAATCTCAGCCATGTACAGCTGCATGACGAGATAAACATAGCAGGAATGATATTAGATCCTGACTTTTCCTGTCAGCGTCTCGGGAGAGGTAAGTAATCCAAGGATTAAAGCTGCCGCACACTCATATCAGTTCCGGCAGGTAAGATTTTCACCAGTATTCACCGGGAATTAGTGGATTTGTTCAAATTAGTTTGAGTTAGTGTGGCACATGGCCATAAATAAGATTAATGATTTATCTCGCGCCTTCATCAAAGCTCTATTGTCAAACGGCTGCACAGATACGGTGATGATTGAATCAGATCTTTAATAAATGGCTCCGGAACCTGAGAAACAGCTTGAATGTGGCCTCGCATCTTCATAAAAGTGAATCTTGATTAGGAGACATGAAGTGTGCTGATCTTAACCGCGTTATTGCAACCAGTAAACATCCTAATTGCTCTACAGTACATGTGGCACTTTATTTGCATTTGCACAAACAGCCATTTTACATCTTATTAGCGGGATGGAAAGGGAGAAAGTGGAGATCAGCCAGATCAATTCTCTGCCTCTTCAGTGGCTGCAGGTGCTGAGTCTAAGCCTAAGAATCCCGTTAACAGGGCAACCAGAAAGCTGCTGAGTCACAGACAAGACAATGCAGGTAGTCTATCCGGAGCGGGGCTTCCCCGAGATTTTTGTTATCATTCAAAGCTGGGAAAATTAGGGAAAAACTCTGGCTGTAAATAGGAACTCTGAGCAGGAGATAAATGGGAGCAGAAAGTGTTTGCCACGAGGAGATGAGCTGCATGCGGGTGGCGTCCTTTTGATGGTTATCTTCGGCAGACAGGTGCCGCCACGCTCAGACATGGGTGCAGCGGTGTGTGAGAGTGTGAGGGCGTGATTTGTCCACTCGTAACGCTCTATTGTTCTCACTTCCAATGTTCCCTTAAATATTAATTCTATTTCCTCTGAGCTAAACAGTCTGTCTTTCCCTCTTTGTTCTTAGCCAGAGAGGCGCTGTGAATGACGTCATGCATCAGAGCCAGTGTGTGAATGTGTGTGAATGTGTGCCGTCCCAGCAAATACAGGAATGTGCTTCCTATGACATAAAACCAACAAAACCAACATCCATCACGGATCATTCAGCTCATTTGAAAAAAAAAAAAGACTTTTCTTTTCTCTAAAATTCAAACAATCTTGATTGCCAGCAGCAGACAATAACCTCCTTTTACCACCTATTATTTACATTTGAGTCATTCATTCTATTTTTATTATTCATAAAGTTTGATTACACAAGTTTGATTATCTCTATTAACATGTACTCTAGAACACACTATTAAAAAAAAATAAAGTGATGTTAGGTAAAGAGAGACCCTAAATCCCCTTTTTCTGCAAAGGCAAAAAACCACTTTAGATGAAACTTGGGCCGAGTGTAATTGAGTTTTGCGTCTGCTCCAGATGGGGCAGGAGGCCATGTGGGCAGCTCTGTCGATACTGCATTTGGGCCACGCAGTAAATTTAAATTACCGATATGCTTCGCAGCATGTTACTGTGCGCTCACGTTTGCTCTGCCTATTTTAGCTTTGCTGTCTTTGTTCAGCTGCACATCTAAATTTAGTCTTTCCAGTACATTTGTTCTCAGAGCGAGGGCGTTAAGAGCCACTGAACAGTAGGACTAAAACTCCTCTTATGTGTCACATCAGTCCTAAAAAATAAATAAAAAACACTGAGTGGTTTGATATTTTTCCAAGACAAAATACCAGCGATGACATTTCAGAGTTTCTGCTATTTCTGCTATATTTGGAATATTTTCATCAGAGGAAACAATAAGCAGATTAATGTTAAAACCTCAGTGGCGATGTTCACCCCAACAGAACTGTTTCCATGGCATCGTGTGCCCTTTTTTTTTCTAACAATGAAATTTGGAGAAAAGGTGCCAAGCTCAACGGAACGGTTTCAGCGAGTCATGTTCCTCCCACCTGTTATCGCTCTCACCCTGATCAATGTTTGCATTCTGACGCATCAGCGAAAACGCCTGACCTTCTCGGCAAATGCACCCCTGCGTGCCTTGCTCGAAGGACGCACAGGTTCACAGGTTCCTGGTCTGACTGGAGACGTGCACAGCTTTGCTGTTTTTGAAGCAACTGGGAAGATGGCAGTTAAAAGTCAGATCATCAGAAGAGTCACCGGTGGACCGTTAGCTCTACCGCTCCACCGCGGTCGCTCCTTCCTGCTTCATGACACCAGCAGCAGAGCTTAATGTCTGTCAAGGAAGCTTCTGAATCAGTCTAGCATTAAAGGGTCTTTTATTGATTTTTTTATTACAGGGTAGGCCCCAAATCATTTAGATTTACTAAAATCATCTATTCATGGATTTGCTCCAGCTGAATCAATATGCAGCTCCAGGCCTCTGTCTCCTCGTTAGAGGTGAGGTCTCTATTAAAATGCTGACGACCTTGTGTTTCTGACTTCTGCTGCAAATATGAGACATATGGCAGAATGGCACCACGAGAGCTGAACAATAATTGCAACCTGATGTTTATGTGTAAATAAAATAATACCAAGTTTCTTTCACCATAAAAACAGACAAAAGACTACCTGGTCATCAGTATTGAAGGAGGATTCCATTTGGAATCATTTGCACACTGTGTACTGATATAAGACCCAATCAGGGGGAGCCTTACTACTTCAGCCGCCTACTGCCTCATAGATGCCGCTATGCAAGTGGCAGGAAATATGACAGCTATTCCCCAGAGTCGGGTATTTTAAGATTCCACTCCACACAGCCAGAATAAATCTTATCATAATTCAAAGTAAGTGTGTGTAATGAGCTCGAGTCGTGATTCTACAAGCTGTTGCTCGTTCTTGCTTCACTTTAGCAGGAATGTGTGGATGTTTGGCAGGACAGAATATGAGAGCATTGCCTGGAGAAAGAAAAAAACTCCGCAGCCTAAAACTTTCTCAGGAACCTAAAGAAAGGAGATTATAGAGTCATTGGCTGACCCTGAGATGCACCTTCTCCCACTCTTTTACCACACACACGCACACACACACACTGATACGTGCGTGACAGCGAGACTCAATAACAGGTTCGGCACATAAGCAAGAATGAAAGTCTCAGCAGCAATATAACAACGCAGCAACACATGCTCACCTCTCGTCCAGTCAGAACATGTCGCGCCAGCTTCACCTTGGCAAAGTTCCCCTTCCCGATGGTCTTGAGGAGACGGTAGTTGCCGATGTGGGGGTGTTCCTCGGTGGAGGTGAACGAGTTGCGGCATCGCGGCAGGCTGTGGCGACTTGCAGACTTTGTCGGGGGGGCTGGGGGTTCGGCAAAGCCGTCAACCGACGAGTGCTGCGGGGGAAACGGCACACAGGGTGATCAGCAAATTCGACCCCAAACTACTTTGCGCTTTTGATTCCAGGCAGAGCCTTCCTCCCGCAGCAACGCAGCAGAGCGCTGCAGGGGAGAATTTGTCTGTTTGCCAGAGCTGAGATACTTGCTGTGCAAACACAGATGAACCCATTAACCTAAGAAGGGGACCCTATGTTCTGTGTGTAAGCGTCACTTCGCCTGATTACAGACTGTAAAACTGCATTAGCATGCGTGCAGGCACAGAGCGAAGCTGTTCCTGAAAGAGTCAGATGCCGCCTGCAAGATTTTTTTTGAGTCCTAGAAAAAAAAAAAAACCCAACAAAAAAAGACTTTTGAGAAGACTTTCGGTAGCTAGGACCAACCCAGTCAGCAGTTACCTCTGTGCTGGGGCGTATTAGGGTTAACTAGGGACGGCTTGTTGTAGGAGCTGCCACCGTTTCTGCTGCTCCTCTTCCTCTCTTCTGGAGCAGCTGCTCATGTCAGTCCAGGTCAGAGATCCCATGATGCTTTGCTCCTGAGCACCACACCCAGCCGGAGAATAAAGCCTTGGTCTGGTTACCCAGGCTTCCCTGCTCCTGTTTCACTGGGTGAAACGAAACACCCTGCAGGGCGCGCATCGCGTCAGCTAAGCTAACCTCCTCACAGAGGCAGGATTCACACACTGCCTCTCGTACCGACTGTGTGAGCGTGTGAGTGTGTGCGTGAAAATCTTACACTGCTGTAATTCCCTTTGCACTGCTTTTCAATCTAATCAGATTATTTCAGTATGATTTGCCTTGGCTATATTTGCTGTAGCTATAAAAAAAACCAAGGCATTCCGACCCCCCCAACTCTCATTTTTAAATCTGATCTGTCATATTAGCCAATTAATCTTCTTTCGTATTTTCCTACACCGGCAGCATCCAAACAGGGAACAGATCGAGGCTATCAGTGCTTCATGAATTCACAAATATCTCATTTGTCCGTCCCTTTACTCCGTGCTCCAGAGTGAGCATCTTCAAGGATGCCAGACATAATAGAGGATTACAAACAGACAAACAGATTACAAACTTGCACAGACTCCCATAGAAACGAGAAAGCCAGTAGGGAGACACTTCTGTTTGGTTGCACTAAAAGCTACTTTTCTCTTTGAGTAATAAGTTGTTATGCAATGCAGTTCAGCTGCTAGTGGGCCCTGGGGCTGCCTGATGGAGTCCAACGGGGGCAGGCTCGACTGCCTGGCTGCTGCGAGGGCTGCTGAGGCGCTCGTTTAATGGCTGCAGCGCAGTCGATGTTTATGAGGCCTCGCTCTTAAACAGCCGCTGCAGGACTCAGCCGTTAAAAGGTGCCGGTCAACATGGGTGGGGGCCATTCTGAGAGCTCGGTGCAGTTAGATCGTTCAGGAAAGTTCAATTAATAGTCCAAATTTTACCACTGAAGTGTTGGTGCAATTAAACAGAGAAGAAGAGAGAAGTTTAGATATAAGGTATATTTTAAAGGGATCTAAACATTTACAGGTAGCACCTCTTTAAGAAAGTAAAATAAAAAAGGGAGTTTTTCATCATTTTTCAGGGGAAACAGATTTGTCAGAGCCTGCGTGCGCGCACACAAGTCCTCATCTGGGCTGATGAAAGAGGTTTTGTTAGGATGGAGGACAGGAGGAGGATGGCGGAGAACATTCCTTCACAGCAGATGAATGAGATGAACCCGGTGCTGTGGGCCACTTCCCAACACGCAACAAACAGATTCCTGGCCAACTCATCGTGGCAGCCGAAGGGGAAAAACAACACCGGTGAGCCTCCTCCTCCTCTTCCTCCTCCTCCTCCTCCTCAGCAACAACGGGCCCCGGCGGGTGATGGATGTCACATTGCGATGCTACCAAGCGTTGCCATTGTAAACTAGGGCAGCATCCACCCCCACCCTCCCTAAATATTGACGTTGTGCACTACCAAATACCCCAGGTTGCCCGAGTGGGAGCGGGCAGGCCACCCGGGGAGGTTTCCACAGGAAGATGGGGCGAAGCGTGGATGGTACAAAGCGCTCTGACGCAGTGCGTTGTTGCGGGTGACGCTAACCCACACGACAACCGGCAGACTAAACACACAATATTGCCCATTTCTTCCCTCTCATGTATTCTAGTCTAGCTGTATTTCTCGTCAGTGGTGGGGGGGGAACGAGGAGGACAGCCCGTGTGCTCATTAGCCGGGTCCCCCCCCCCCGCGACACTGCACAGCGCCGCCGTGAATACGCACCGACTCGCCGGAAGATTTGGCCAATATTCGTCCCCTCTCACACCTCCAGGCACCTCCGGAGTGCAAAAACTTACGTTCTCGGTGTCACGCTCGTTCACGGTCGGCAATGGCGTTCTGGTCGACATCTTGTGTGGTTCGCAGGCCGCTCGGCGGTGCAGCAGGCTGGGCAGAAGCGCAGAGAGGCGGCGGCGCGGTCCGTCGGGCCGAGCGGTGCCGCGGTGCCCCTGGAAACACGCCCGCGGACGGCGGCCCTTCACCACAGCATAGCGCGCAGGCCAGATCTGTCTAAGTAGCTTCGCGTAGCTGCCCCTCAGGTAAGCTAGCGGCAGACAGAAAGGGAGGAAAGAGCCGGAGAGCGAGGGAGGGAGGGAGGGAGAGAGGGAGCGAGGGAGGGAGCGAGGGAGGGAGGGAGGGGGCAGGCCAGGAAGATGCGTCGGATCTGCGCACCCATCTCAAACCTCCCACCAGGAAGGATGGAGCTCTCTCTCTCTCTCTCTCTCTCTCTCTCTCTCTCTCTCTCTCTCTCTGTGTGTGTGTGTGTCTCTCTCACACCCACACACAGAGGGGGGGGCACACACACACACGCACACACGCACACGGCGCGCGCGAGAGACAGCTCCCACCCAGGCTCTCTCTCTCTCTCTCTCTCTCTCTCTCTCTCTCTCTCTCTTTTACTCTCTCTCTCTCTCTCTCTCTCTCTCTCTCTCTCTCTCTCTCTTTCTCTCTCACACACACACTTTGTCTCCTATTTACAGCTAATTGCAGAGGTCACGCTTTTGTAGCAGTGTCCACCACCGCCTGGAACAAAGATGCTTTCAAATCTCATGTTTAATATGTGAAAGGCACCTGTACCTGTTCACTGACCTGCATGGTTTTCATTTTGGCCGGGTGCGACCAGAGTTTACCCTGCATGCCTGCTGCGTGGCTGCAGGGACGCGGGCACCCAGTTGGAAGGCTGGAAATTTGGCAGACTTTGCCATCTGTTGGACGTGTGCAGCAGTGCAGTGTTTATTGTTCCAGCAGCCATTATCACAGGAATGAAGCATTCCCCAGATTCCCTCTCTCTCTCTCCCTCTCTCTCTCTCTCCGTGTGTGTGTGTGTGTGTTCATCACCTGGTATGTTCTGGGTGTGGTGGCCATGCCTTCAGGCGCAGGTGCGGCAGTCGTCCGCTAGATGGCAGCCTTTCGCCGCCCCACGCTGCTGACGCCAGAGGCCTGCAGAAAACAACCATCATTCATTTGCTTTCCTTTGTTTAAAACGCTTTCAGCTTTTATACCCTCCTTCATAACTCACGCCAGCCCTGACATTTTATATTGTGATGAAAAACAGGCGGTGCATCGGGAGCTGATGTCTGTTGCTGAGTGTTTTATACGAGATGTCACATCTTCTTTGTCCATTATGGTGGAACTGGGGCAGACCGTACACCTTCATGACTGATGGTTACCCACACAACAGGGAGGCCCAACAACAAAAGATGCGGCAAGACATAACGTAGCACAATAACTGATGGATATAGGATCTGAAAGCTTGTGAGAAAGTTAGGCTGGGTTTTTTTGTGTGTGTGTGGGTTTCAGGAATCTGTAGTTTATTTTTCAACATGTCAGGACCACAACATCCACCTTTCTTTTTGTCGGGATCCCTGTTAGCACTCACATCATTTTTTACAACAAAAAAATGTTGTGATTCAAGGACAATACGTGAAGAGAATGGTTCAGCAAAACAACATGGGGTCTGACACATTATCTTGGCTTCTGTATTTGATCCCAGTGTGGACTGGATCCCAGCATGGCAGGTCTCAACCTCACTGAGCCCTAACAACTGGGATCAGCTAAAAGATTCCCACTAAGACAAACCCTATTGTAGAGAGATATTTGGCTGCCGGTGTGATTTATGATGACATTTACATCCCGAGTAAAGGTGAATTCACTGAAAAGAAAAAAAAAATCGGAGCATTCGCAAGAAACAGAAGTTATCTGTGGAGTTTGCGTTTTGATCTTGAGTTGCAACACTGTAGAACGTAATGGGCAATGTCACTGGTTTAATGATTAGATGTACACCCAGGGCCAAATGCAATTATATGCTCTCAAGAGCAAGCATCAGAAAAGAGGCAGCTGTTAACCACTATTCATCACAGACCGTCATGCAGTCCTACTGTAGCTGCGGGACGGGGCCTAAGAGAAAAGGGTGGCAACACAGGCACGCAGGTGGTGGTGGTGGGGTGGGGGGTTCAACTTATTATGAGCCAGATTGTAGTGTAACATCTGTCAGCACTGGCAGTTTACCACAGCTCGTCTTCCTCCGTCAGCTTTACAAGTGAACATTAAGCCTGCCAAAACGACAACCTGCAGAAAGTGGAGCAAGGGTTTTAGTTAGTTTGTTTTGTTGCTTTCTTTTTTGTAAAAAAAGGTCATTTCTAATGTCTTATACACTACATTTCAAACTCTGCTGTGAGTTGCTCAGGTGGGTGTGTGAACCTGGAAGCTGATGAACCTGGAGGATGATGGTGCAGCATTTGCACAATTGCTACCAATGAATCCTAGAAAGTGCAGCCTTGTTTCTGTACGGGGAGCAGAAATGTGATGCATCCTCAAAATGACCAGCCTTTTTTTCTTATTTAACTTGTACTCTTCCCTCCTTAGTAATCAGTGAAAAGATCTCAGTCATGACGGTTTAGGTATGGCCATCACCTTTACTGGCATCACACAGTTTAAAAGATTTTCTTTGACCTGCAGTCCTAAATATTTGTTTTCACTCCAGGGTTGTGGTTCAGCTGAAACGCTGAAAGACACGTGCTGGCCCTGACACTTTGTTACTTTAATCATCAATCATCGATTTCAGCTAAAAATCACAAAGTATTACAGATAAAACAGCAGACATTCCTGCCTCGGGAACCTGGTAGCTGCAGACCTTACAAGGCAGAGCCTGCACACCCTGCTGTCTGCTCTGACAAGTCAATAACATCCACTGGTATGCTGAACATTTTTGGAAGGCGAGATAGATGCGAAGCTGTGGTGGAATTTGATCAGGCGGCGAGCCAGCCTTCCGTTCATTACAGAACTTCCCAGCAGGAACACACCCTCCCGGTTAGCATACCTCAACCAGAAGAGAGATATTACTCAGCCTGGCTTCACCTGTCTGTCACCAAACAGGCATGTTTACTGTTCTGTCAAATGTCCAGTTTGGAGTCCTTTTGCTGTTCAGTATTTCTGTTCTTCAGTGTTTATAGTTGATCATCCGTTCATGCCCTTGCATCTGTTTTTACCTTCGGATGGATACCTGTAGTACTACCTAAATAAAAGTGAGTAAAACCAAGAAAACCTTGATTTGTTCAGTCAAATTTTAAAGCTTTTAGTCCCAGAGCCAGGCCAGGGAGAGCTGGAGACGATGTCATGTGCTTTTCTATTGCTCAACTGAAGCTTGGTGGAAATTCCACCAGTGCAGAAAAGAATCCATCACTTGATTTCTACCATGTTTACATCTGAATTTCACCTGGCATTAGTAAAGACAGCAGCTGTGTAGAAATATAAACATTTCCTCTGATATGACCTTCATAAAAGCAAATACAATTTACTGTAAGTGTACTTGAGGATAATTATCATCCTTGTATATCACATTTTCCCTTGTAATTATCTCATAACGCAAAGACTTCCCTGGCAAGCTGAAAACCGTCTGGTTCGCCATTAAAATAGAAAGTTCTCTGAGAAACTGGTCTATTAATTGTGAGGATATAATTACATTTGCAGCACCCTAAGGGGTGATCTTGTTTGGTCTTCTCGGAGATACCGCTCCAGACTGTAATTAGGGAATAAAATTACACAGGTACGGACCCCCAGGACTCACTTTCAGCCAGAGTGAAGCCTGACTGAACTTCCATCTGTGCACATCGGTGCAGTGGCACCAAGACATGGCGTACAAGAGCAGTTTGTTGTTAAACTACGCTAGCACGCACATGTGCATTCTGGTCATTTGTCTGTTGTTTGTGTGTTATGGTTGAGATGGATGCATGCGTGAGCGTGTCCCCCCGAGGACGCCAGAATCCCGGGGCACTTCTCGCCAAGCTCAACAAGTGACCTCATCCCATTATGCGTTTCCAGTCTCCAAATGTCATCCAGTAAAGTTTTAATTTCTCACCTATTTATGCGCTCTCTTTTGATGTTAAAACAACATTATGTAACTGTTACAGCTTCGAAAAACCCTTTCGGGATCATTTTGATGGTACACTGACTTGCAATTGGGAGAATAGTGCCTCTGACATTTTCACTGTGCACATAAAACGTCTGTTCTCGCACCACGCAACCTGGGTTGAGCAATCTTCTTCGAGTCACGCGTAAGCCTTTAATGGAGCTCCATGACACACCATCAAGTTGGTGAAACTGGATCATATTTTATAGAATATATGTTTCTTATTTTTCTTCCTTTGGTTTTTCAAGCCTTGATCCCTGTTTGATGTCCTTTTGGGATCAATTATGAGGACTTTTTCTGACTGTTATTTTAGAAGTAAAGTTTAAAAGTTTGAAATAAATTCAATTCCCTGTTAGTATAAAGGCACAAGCCTGGAGTAATACGTTAGAAGTGGGTTTACGGAGGCCATCCAGCTCTCTCCCGCCAGCTGGGTCACTGTTCTTTAACGTTAGGTGACAGAAAAGGACCACATCTAAAAAATTAAATGACCTTTGCATGTTGTTAATGACTACACCTCAGATATATCAGATGTGAACTAAATTGCCCTTTCTGCTAACTTGTCCTGTGTTTGCTGCTGCTGATTGTTTCTTTTAATATTATTATTATTATTCACATGGTTTTGGCATTTTTAGAGAAGTCTGGAAGAGATTCCAAACATGTAGAACTTGACATGTTGCAGCTGCAGAAGTCGCTGGTGAGGAGCAGCACAGCACAGGAGGGCAGAACTGGAGCTGAACAACTGGCACCAGCTTAACCAGTGTCATTGTGACAACAGACGATGCTGATGTGGAAAGAGAGGAGGACAAAAGATTTGTCACTCGGATCATTCCTCATTTTGCATGGAAAAGGAAATTCAAACACGATGGCTTATTAATTATTTAATTACTAAGAGGGTTATTGGAAAAACAGGAAAGTAAAACAGCCTGCCACAACACACAAACCACATTCTCCTGGGGGAAACGTCTGCATACAAACCACCAAACCACAACACCACACTGGCTCCTGAAGATTAGAGTCTTTATAAAACATGTTTTCTTACTGAAAGGTTTTGGCAATAAAAAAGCATTTGAGGCTAACTACCCCCATTTGCAGGCATCAGCAGGGGCCCCATTTCTGCTTTGCGTTTCAATATATTGCGACCATATGCATTTGTGATCCAAGTGTCCACGTTCGAAGTTAGTTGCAGCTGGTACAAAGCAAAGTTAGAGGAAAACATTCTCAAAAAGCTGTTACTGCATCTCTGGGAGAGTACAATAACCAACAAAACCTAACATGACTTTATTTTATTTTATAATGATCTCTGGCCAAAGTCTGTTTAACATACTTATCAGTGATGGGTGAAATGTCCAGATACAAGGGCGGTAGATTGAAGTTAATTATCATCAAAATGTTTTTAACCAAGAGCAGGATTCAGAGCGTATTGTTCTTCAGCACACGGCTTAGTCAGAGAGAAAGTGGGTGAGCGATTTTTTTCTCCTGGGGGTTGAATCATGCACGGGCAGCAAAAGCACGAGCGCTCCAGCGAGGGGGTTAGGGGAGCAATGACACATCGTGTATCATCTTACATGTCCCAGCGCTGCTCTGACTGAAGCTGCGGAGAACAGAATGATTGAGTAACAACTTACCATAAAACCACTCCCAACCAATTTTAAATCGAACTCGCCGTGGCTCCGATATCTGTCACGCACTCTTTCTACATGCTACATTACTGCGGTGCCCACTGGATCTTCTTAAACGAGATTTATGGGATGGGTCGGGCACGCTGTTCACCAGATTCATCATTGTTATACGCAGATGGGATCAACTTCACATTTTCCCAGGAGCTCGTGGAGCTCCACAGACAACTGCTGAATTTTCCATCATGTGCAAAATAAAGATAATGTTCACTTTCTTGACCCAGACCGACCGTGCAAAAGCGCAAGAGAACGGAGCCTAATCTCATTCATCCATAATTTTTTATTCAACAATATAACTTTTCAGAGTACAAATAATAAAAGATGTATATGACAAAATATATTTTAAATAGAACAGAAGACTTAAAGGCATTTCAATAAAGAAAAGGAACAGACTGGTGAGATACACCTCTAAGGCACTATGGCATGTTCACTTCTGAAACCTGCGTTAAAGAGTTCAAGGCAAAGATGTCGGTGTTGAACATTGATCAGAGAAAGCAAAGCCGGCTTTTAAGGTCTTCAACCGGGTGGCATCACATTAAGGTTTTAATGATCCCATGGGCCACGCTAGCAACGGGGCAAACAGGGCCGTTGTGTTTTTACGCAAGCCAACCTGGTGCCATTGAGCCTGACATTAGAAAGCCCAGCTGTTTCCTCTGCAGGATCGCCAACAAGCAGTCAGCTGGCCAGAGCGTGTTATGAAACAGTCATTTCCTGCACGTGCTCCAAAGTTCAGAACTCTCTTGTTATTGCCTCGGTGACCGAGCGCTGCGAGGGTAGTATCACAGAGACGCATAAACAGCTCAACCACAACCACCAAACCCAAAGTGGAGAACAAACTCCTTTCTCATTCTTTCTCTCCCTCAATGTTTCACACTTTTACTAGCATGGATACTAAGAAGTCAAACACACAAAAGCGCACACACAGATTTGTTACCTCGGTATGTACATGACATAACCTTTGCCAGTAAAGTCTTGGACTAAGCATCAAGCCTGTTGTCATGCAAACATTGAGAACAATCTCCCCCCTTCCTCTCAACTGTGCCGGGTGTTTTTGGTTTTCATTACTCACGAGCAAATCTATACAGACTCTGGTGTAGAAGAACTAACCACTAAAATGTTTATGGACAGAAGCAGTTGGCTAAGAAGGTCTCCTGGTTTGTTCTGCATCGAGACTAGTCACGGTGGATATTTACAATTACAAGAAAAGATAGCCAGTGGTCAGATGGGTGGGTTTTTTCAGGGTATGCTGGAAGGGCACAACTAAAGTTGCATGTGCGTTGTATAAAAAATGTACAGTATGTCATGCTAATAAAGCGGTGTAATGCTGCTGTGCTGTGCGATCCAGATCAACGAGGACCCTGCAGGAGCCGTGCTGATCAGAACGCGTATGGTCCGACAATAATGGTGAGCCGCAGCACGGAGCTGGAGCGGTAGTTCATCACCAGATGGTGGGTGACCATCTCCAGGTCCACGACGTATTCTCTGGGACCTGTAAGAGGCTTGGTGAGCACCAGCATGGCACTGGCGTTGCCGGAACGCTGCAGGAAAACACGTCAATGAATGAAAAATGTAACTGAATAATTAACTTGCAAATAAATGGGTTTTGACACTATCATAACACTAAAGGCTTCTCACGCCACGCAATAATATCCACTTACTCGCAAGAAAAATTCCCCGCCTGCATTTCCAGCTTTGATCCTGAAAGTGCTGTGTGTGTTAGCGTAGATGTTGGTGGCCTGAATCTGGAAGATGTCCGCTGGCGCCGTCCGGTCCGCCTGGATGCTCATGTACTTGTAAACGATTGAGGGCGGGAGGCCCTGACACTCAGTCTGAGATCGGCAGATACAGCGACTGCAAGTGCAGAGAGGTCACGGTGAGACAGTTTCCAAGAGCCGTGCAACGCTGCACGGTGTTCACTGACCTTTCAGTGGTTTTGGTGTAAGGCGCCTCACAGGGGTTTCTGGGATAGCATCGGAAGCCTCCGTAATAATTCCAGCACATTTCATCATCTTGACAGTTATGAGTCCCCGTCTCACATTCATTTATGTCTGGCAAATGCAGAAAAACGCATACAGAGAAAAGAAGGATTTCATAAAAATACAGTAGTAGGAACACATAACACACATCCCACTTCCAAAAAGAGAGAAATTTACATGCTTCAAAACAAGTCCAGGGTGTGCACAAGAGCATTTGGGCGATTCAGAAATGCAGAAACATTTTCTGCAGAGATAAAAAAGCAGGAAGTCCAAGGATGTGTAGTTCAGGGAAACCCCAACGTAACTCCACGTAGCTTCAACTGCAGCTCCTTTGTTGGCGTCCTGTGAGAATAACAAGCCCCAAACCACAGAGCTATTTCTGGCACAGCAAGCTGGATTCATCACCTAAAAGTCTCCATGACACAACCAGCCAGATTCATGGCTCCACTCTTTGACGCCTGCACCTGACTGAGCAGGGTGGGAGAACAAAATAAATAACAGCTCACCCTTTAAGTTAGCCCTGGAGCTTCAAATAAATCCACCTTAGAAAACACCATCATAGTCAGAAATTCACAGACAGACTGACACAGAGTTTCTGTACCTTGACACAGCCGGTTTCCCTGGAGCTGATATCCCTCTGGACACTCGCAGTAGTAACTGCCGGGGGTGTTCACGCACTGGTACTGGCACGTATAGCTCGGGAAGCTGCATTCATCGATGTCTGCATAAAAAAATGAACATGTATGCGCAAACGTTCGTCCATCTACCAGGGTGCATGCGTGCGTGAGCTCGGGTGCGTGTTCACCTTCACAGGAGAGCTGCGTCTGTTGCCAGCTCATAACCCTGTTTACACTGGCAGAGGAAAGAACCAATAAGATTAATGCAGAGGTGCTGACAGGGACTCTGCACATCACATTCGTTCACATCTGGGGAAAAACACAAACAAACAAACACATGTCTGACATGTTTGGGTCTGTCACCGATCGTCATTGGCAATCAGTAGGATTTCAAGACAATAACATGTTATATTAAAGTTTCCCACACTCTCCAGTTCATCTGTCAGTGAACGGTAGTTTGCAGTTAAACGCGTCCGTATCAAAACCAATCACATCATGACATAACAGGACATCTTTTAGATGTCAGAAGGCTTTTCAGACCTACCAACACAAGTGTGGTTGTTGCTGTCCAACTTGTATCCTATGTTACAATCACAGTAGTACGATCCCTGCGTGTTCACACAGGCGTGCATGCAGTAGTGGGTCAGACTGCACTCATTTCTGTCTGCAAACAAATGGGGCGGTTGCACACACATGGGCGATCAGGCAAGTGAGGAAGCATTTAAGAAGTGATTGAACAAAAGAAATGTGGCCACCTCCTTTTAAATTTGACACCAGTTCTCATCGTGTGACTGACCTATACAATGGTCTCCGTTCCTCTGGTAGCCCAGAGGACAGTTGCAGGTGTAGGAGCCTCTGGTGTTGTAGCACGTCTGCTCCGGACCACAGGTGTGTCTTCCTGTTGTACATTCATCTATGTCTGCAGTGAACACAGAAGAAGAAGAGTGAGCAGAGGACGCCCCAGCTCCAAGTCCTGTCCAGTGCATTAAAAAAAAATGACTGAAGGAATCGATTTGTTTGGGCTACACAAGCCCTGTGATCACTGATGTGTGAACAGTTTCTCACAGTCAAATCTGTGATCCCTGACACCATCACAATGCAAACAGGAGCACAAGCGCACACTTTGCCCAGCAAGCGGGCAATTAAAGAAAGGCTGCTTTTATTCTGCAGCTGGAGGGAAGTTTGAAAACACAGATCCTATCTTCTTAGGGAGCAGCTTTTTGTCTTGTGTGTGTGTACGTGTGTATGTGTGTGTGTGTGTGTGTGTGTGTGTGTGTGTGTGTGTGTGTGTGTGTGCAACTGCCTTTGAAAAAAGTATAATCAAATACAAGAATTCATGTTTCATAATGATCTTAGCTGTGTTTCTGGGATAACTTCAATTCCCTTTTTGAGCTAAAAAGTGAAATTTGTGAAGAATTTTTTTTTTCTGGTAAACAAACATTTTTCCAGTTGATTCTGTAAAACACAGACCCTCTTTGAAAAGAGGATTTTTTTTTTTTTTTTACAACTGTAGTCCCACCTTTATTTTATTAAACATCTCCCCCCCCCCCCCCCCCCCTTCCCCCACACACACTACAAATATACCCATGCTGCATACTCTCATCCCTGTAGGTACACCAGCAGACCTCTTGGGTGGTCTGACACACCTCGTCATACACAGACAGCCAGAGGGCATCTGTTTAGGAGGAGAAAGCCAAACAATAGCGGGAAGAACTGGAAGGTGAGCGAAACAGCTTTATTCGCAACTATTTGGTTTAAAGTTAGAAAGAATGGAGCCTGTAAAGCACCACAGTGGAGTAGGGCCGATGCAAGTGACACTGAAGAGAAGATAAGTAATCCATACTTGTGAAAAGGAAGGAAAAGAAAGTTGTCTGAATTGTGCTCTTCTCTGCGGGGTCACAGTGATAAGCAGGAGCTCGCCACATCCGTGACAAAAGCAGAGCTTATCTGAAGGTGCAGCGAGGAGACTGCTGCAAGCTGCAAACACAGAGGAAGGCAAAGACCAGGTTGGTCGCCCATTGACCTACTGAGTCAAGAGCAAAGATAAAAGAAGTGTTCTGGAAAATCTCTGATGCGGTTTAAAAGGTATTTGGAAAATTTCATGTGCATGTGAGAAAGTAAATGGTTGGACGGCAGAAGTATTGCGTTATGAGATACTGGAACACTTGCCAGAAACTCTTCATGTTAAAAATAAACATCTGCTGCATTAGTGGTTCTCTGTCATTGTTGGTGGTCGTTCTGCAACATCAAAAGCCTCGTTTCAGCACATCACCCAAATCTGGAGCTGGGCTTTTTTTTTTTCAGTGTGTGCATAAAAATATGAAACGGTGTATTATTCTATATATTTCAACCTTTATCAACTTTTGAAAGGATTATGTAACTTTAAAAAGGAATGAGAAAAAAAAGCCACCTTTATCTCACACACTCTTACCTAGTCAAAGTCTCCAAACGACATATTGTGCATGTTTTATTTATTTTATGAGCTTCCTGAAAATTATGTAGCATGCAAAATAACAGTAAGGACAGAAAAACTCAAAAGCTGATTAAATGGCTGTAAAAGGTTCAAAAACAACACCATATGGAGAAAAGTCCAGTTTCTCCCATTAAGGATTTATTGGGGATTAATTAGTTTTACCAAAGAGGAGTTTTGCTTTTGGTAATGAACAGTAATAAATGATTAGGGAGAAAGAACAGGGTGAATACCATCCAGAGACTATCAATAAAGATATTTAACAAGAGATTTAGCCAAAACCGAAACCGACAATGCACAATGAGGCAGCTTTTACTGACACAGAAGATCTTTTCAGTTAAAGTAGAAGTGTGTGCGGGGTTTTTTTGCCCTGCAGCCATTTATTGCAGTCACAGAGTCCCTTCTGACACGTTTCACTAACCTCAGAGTTGTGAGTTTGAACTAGCTGACAGATGGCTGAAAGACATAACATATGAATCCAGTCCAAATTGCAGATTTTACTCTTGTTTTGTGAGGATTGCTGCCGATCAGAATAAGGTGCACTCAGTGATTTTGGCACCTGGAATCCGTGCAAGCGCCTTCATGCCACTGTTGGTCAAAGAAGTTTGGGAGAACCTCCAAATAATCCATCAATGTGTCACTCTGATACACTTTAAAACCATAAACCAGCAGAAAGAACTGCCCAACAATACAGCAATGTGAATGTCTTTAAATGGAAAAGTCATCCTCCCCTCCTTCCAGAAAAGCTCAAAATCAAAGCACATGTGCTGAATGACGTCCAGAAGCTCATTCGCATTCTAATCTTATGGTGGTGACTCTGCTGCTAAATCGTGGAAAGGCCGCCAAACCAAAGTGGCACAACATGTGGTCAAATATGGAGGTGGTGTACAGTCTGTGTGTGTGTGTGTGTGTGTGTGTGTGTGAGGGGGGGGGCATCCCTCTCTCTCCCTCTGCCTGGCAAGCTCCAAGCTCCAACTTACGACACATAGCAAAGTCAGTAAAAGAAAGGATTTTACTGTAAGAAGCCATCAGATGTGCTGATGTACTGCAGCAGGGGGAGAAGTGAATTTGTCTAACACAGTTTACAATTTCCCTCTGAGCAGGAATCACAAGGAAAGATAAGGTTGTTCTGAACCAGTGGAGGGAAAGAATGATGAAATGGGTGGGGGCTTCCTCCCCCCTTTCCAGCAGATTAATTCTAAATGCCCTTTGGGAGTTGAAGGAGTAACGGGAATGGCAGCAGCTAAAAGTTGTGCGTGTGTGTGTGTGAGTGTGTGGTTAAGAAGCTTGAACATTAAAAGCTATTTTTGCAGATACTTTTTTTTTTTACTGTTGCATGTATGAGAACGATCGAAACAAAAGACATGGTTGTGTGAGGGCCTCTGCAAATGCTGCCACCCCACACTATATGTTCAAAAGAGAGCACAAAAGTTATGTGGCCTACATCAGAAGAAATGCATAATTTGCACCGTATTTGTAGTGACATGACAGGGCTTGTTGTAATAATCACTTGGGAGCATTTAGCCTTGTTTTCACTGAACCGCAGCAGTGGAAACCAGGAGCCATTCCAGAGAACAGTTGAAGCCATCCTGCAGTTGGATGGCATCTCTGTTTCCCGCTGATAATAAGATAATTCAATCCTTGGAAAAACAGAGGGTAAAATGTACCGTGTTATTGGCCAATAAAGATACGCTGCCCTGACACATACTGGCTCGAGCACTTTATCTCCCAACATCAAAATCAGACCTTTTGGTAACAGTTGCAGCCAACATGCAGATTCCTTTGTCTGTTAGTATAAACAGTTTTCTTTCTTTTTTAAAAAATATAATGCAGAAGTATTTTTTTTTCTCCTGTTTCTTTAGCGTGGAGGCCTAAATGCTGTTAAGAAATATTTAAAATAGACCGACATGTTAACAAGTATTTCAAAAGCCCAGCTTTAAATGGACTAAACAAATAATAGGTTCTATCATGTGAAAGTGTGATTTTGCTGTTGATGTAGAGTCATGGTTGGTGTTGCATTGCTATTTTCTGTCACTGTTTAAAAAAATGAATTGATATTTGTTTTGGAACTGAAACTACCATTTGGCACAT
Source organism: Tetraodon nigroviridis (assembly GCA_000180735.1). Lineage (NCBI taxonomy): Eukaryota > Metazoa > Chordata > Actinopteri > Tetraodontiformes > Tetraodontidae > Tetraodon > Tetraodon nigroviridis. Next base: position 1,130,909 of record CAAE01014563.1, read on the forward strand.
GTGGCAGTCTTCGCAGCCAGAATCTGTGCAGAACTGACCAGGAAGTGTAGCAGTAGTTTGGACTTCAGAGTTCATGTGGACACTAGCCAGTCGTGGACAGAGTGCAGCTGTCAATTATGGCAACGCACCACAATCCACAAAACTGAGTGTTGGATGAAATGATGGGGTGCTAGGAAAGGTTCCGCAGTCAGCCACCAGAGGAAAAGGCTCTTTACACCATCACTGCTTCTGTTGCAGCTTAGAGACAAATGGGAGTAGTCACATAAAACACACTTGCCTAACATTCAGCTTATATTTATTCATATTTGGACATTAAATACTTTTAAATTCTTTCTTCACGCATGACACACACTCCTCCTAACGCTCTTATTGTTCAGGAGGAGCAGGAGATACTCCCGTGTTGATAAACACATGCAGATTTGTGGATCTGACCTTCAGCGTGCGTTCTGAAAAGGTCAGCCAGAGTCTTGACATTTTTGAAAATATGTCCTGTGTACGTACCAGCAACATTCCTGCACAGAATTATTTCCTGTTACTTTGAAAACGCCCACCCGTTTACAAAAGCTCCTCCAGCCATTAGGTGCAAATCACCAATCTGGACAAGCTGCTTCCTCTTTGATGTGACCAACACGCTGTGCAACACAGGCCAACGATAACAGCACGTTCACTAAATACAGCAAGCGAGAGCCTCCGCAGACATGGTGGCCATGCACATAGCCATGCACATGCACTTAGCTCAAATTACAAATTTCCATCTGCAGCTGTTTGCTCATCAGCAAGTATTTTACAAAAATAAACCAGTTCTCATTATTCTGAGCTGTTGTGTCCATCTTTCAATATCTTTGGCAGTCCATCCAACAGTAAAATAAATTTGACTGCCAACGTGGCCGTCGATGTCGTTCCTCAAAAACCTCTACAATTTACAAGCTCATGGTTGCAACGGTGGTTGTTACGGCTAAATGTGCAGTGTAACAGGTGGATGGTAAATCACAGAGCAGTTGGATCATCTCATAGCAGCAACATATTGCTAAAAATGATCGCTCTAAGAGCAGGTGGAGGCTGGGAGCTTAGCGGATAATAGGAGGGTTCAGCAGTCGGGCCCTAGGTCGTTTCATTGCAGCACAGCAGTACAAAGCGAATCAGCTGTCACAGAGGAAATGCAACCAGCGTCATGTTGATCTTCCCTGTTCAAAATTATACTGTGAGGTAGCGTCACGCTGGGCTTTCCGCCCCCAAACCCCCTACCGGATGTTCTGCCTTCGACATTCCTGCTCCTTCCAGATCGATTTGATGGTTATCTGTCAAGGTGATGAGTAATTCTTACCATCACAAACGTTGGGAGCAAACGGAAAAAACAACCGCCGCTGACATTCTTGAGATATTCCTCCCCAGTGTATTGCATCGGAGTGGAAAAATGTTATTGCATGCGTTTAGAAAAGAACACAAATTCCCGGTCACGCGGGATTTAGCAGTCTCAACAGTGCGTGTTTAGGAGGGGTAATGAGGGTCCATACGAAAAGCTTTCCGCCTGGTGTGTAGGTGGTGATGGGACCTCTGGAAAGTAGGCAGGTAAACAAGAGTGGCGTGTCGTTTCATGTCTCGTACGGACGCATGAAAGCGGCAATTCTAATTCAGGGATGAGAAACAAACAGGCAGGAAAGTCTTGACTTGACCAAACAACAGATTCTACAGCGTATAAAATGTGACATTACGGCCAACATTAAACACATTAGTGCTCCTAAAGTGTGTGTGTGTGTGTGTGTGTGTGTGTGCGTGTGTGCAGATTAACAGCAGATTTGAGGACTTTTGATGGACAGCCCTCATTTTGGGGAGGAAGTGAGCTCACCCCTGCTGAACACATGCATATGCAATCCCACAACGAGCCGCTTGTAAGCATCTCTCGGCAGTAAAAGTGCCGTGTGTGTGTGTGCATGTGATTGTGTGAGTGTGTGTGCTTGGAGAGTGGGGGAGGTCATGGAAATACGAGGCATCATTAAGTTGTCACACATACAGTTTGTGTGGCTGGGCTGGAATCGGGCGCCAGCTTCTCCTATGTGTTACTGCAACAACATATATTTAGGCTTACACTCCGAGCCAACAAGGCTTTATTGACAATTTGCAGCTAGTTATTCCCATGGCAACAGAAGCAAAAGCTATATTTTAAGAGAAAAAAATAGAATGAAATGTATTATATAATATTTGGTTTGGTTCAATTTTAATCAGTGTAAAGAAGAGTAAAAAAAAGCTTATTTGATTTTTGTGTGTGTGTGTGTGCGCGCTTTGGAAAGTGGTTGCAATCATTCCAAAGAATGTAGCTGATCTCTCCTTGCTACTGGCAAGACTAAATACATCTCAGTAGCAACGTTACCATGACGTTAGTACATCCTGGACTGGTAAGGGCTCCACCTTGGTGGTAAGCAGGCCAGGTCAGCCATTCATCCCTCACTTGGCTGTACCTGACACTGCACTCGAGGCTCCCTCCGCAGCGTGGTGAGTTAGCAGGAAGGGGCCTGATGTAAGCGCTATTTGATACACTGAGGTTTCACCACCATTGGAAGATGATGGGAATTCCTTCACTAGCAACTTTTGCAAAAAAAAAAAAAAAAAACTGCTCGGGAACAAAAACGAAAAAAGAAAAGTCGATTCTTTCTGTGTCCAAGAACAGTTGGCTTCAACCAGTTAAAGGTAATGACAGAGAAACCGGAGCCTGGTGCAAACAAAGATTATATCACCAGCATGAACATGAGCCCACATAACCGCATGAGACATCTTTCAGTCGTTTCAAAGCAACAGCGCCATCAGCAACAGCCTCTCTTTGTTTCACCCCTGTGCCAAAATGGCCCACAAGTGAATGAATAAACGCCGTAACTCATGCCAGCCCGTTCGTGTGGTTCCTTTAGCTGATGCTCCGCCGTGTTTTCGCACTCCCATAAAACCTAATTGGGTTCTAATTTAGAGAAACACATGAAGGGCCTCACACGTTTTTGCCATGGGTGTAAAATTAAACTTGTTCTTTTCGCAAGTGTTCCGTGACCGAGTCGACTAACAGAATATACTCAGTCTGACGTCACGGTGCTGCACGCGGTGGAATCTACACAGCACCTTTCCAACACACGACAAAAAGGAAAAACCTAGGAGACATTAGGGAGGTTGTTTTTTTTTACCTCAGGCACAGAGAGTTAACATCTGGCAAAATAGTGTGTGTGTGCATGTTAGAATGACGCCCCACTCCCCATTTTTAAAGATCAAAGTTCTGCTCAGACATCTAGCCCCGCACGGTTACCACCACCCGATCCAGGGGAACATCTGCTGTGTGTGCACGTTATTGGTACTGCACCAGAAGATAAAATCCCTCTGATCTGACCCTGAAGCCGAGGACCGCTACACCCTACATTTTTTAATATTTCAGGAAGAAGCCAGTGTTTTGCCAAAAACCACACTAGCAGTGATCAAAAGCATTTAGAGAACATGACATCACTGGGGGAATAAAAAAATGCTTGCAACACACCTGGCAGCGACGCATGGTTGGCTGCTGATGACAACCTGATAGATGGATGAACAGTCAAGCTGGAGAGTTTTGCCTACTGAGCCTTTAGAGCCATTAGCAAAAAATAATCACAAAACGCTTTTGTGCATTCAGACAGAGGTGTGATATAGATACATCATCATTACCATTGAAATAAATAAAAGAATTCCTCATGTGGGGGTTGAACTGTGAGGGGCTGGAGCTCGGCGTACCTCTGCAGAAGTTCTGCTCGTCCACAGTGAAGCCGCCTGTGCACCGGATGGAGCGGGTAGACTGATACAACGTCTCGCTGCTGGAGACCACCCGCGGGATGGTGTCCACAGGAGGGGCGGGGTTTTGAACCTTCTGCTGGTCGTTGTCCCGGTCGAAAAAGATGTAGGCGTTCTTTGGAAGGCAGAGGTATCCGCCAAAGTGGTTGATACACTGCATTCCTCCTTTACAGGCATCATCTATCAACGCACACTCGTCAATGTCTGAGGAAGTATAGGAGAAAAACCCACAATGTATTATTGTTGTTGATAAAAACATATGAAAAGAGCACATCTTTAATGATCATCATTGTACAATGTATCAGCACTAGTCATTGAATGCATTTGTATTTTATGTTCCCACCTCTGCAAAGATCCTCGATTCTGTCATACTTATACCCGTCAGTACACTGTAAAAGTAAAAAAAAACAGCTCACAGAATTGGGAATGAGCAGTGGATGGATGAATGGATGGATGGATGAATCAAGTCACTCAAACACGTTTGCGCTTGCTGAAATCTCTTACTTACTGTGTATGAAATGGGATCCTCCGGTTCCAAAGAGAGCACGTGTGTGAGAAGCACACAGAGACACACGCAGATTCCCAGCATGTCGATCCAAACGTTGCAGCCGCACTGGGACAAACGATCAAAGAATCAGAGCCAAAGGTGCGAGATTTTTTTTTTCCTCGCTTGACCAGCCTACGCGATTTTACACCAGCTATTACATCACTGATGGGATGGCTTAACATGTCCCAACGTCTCCTGCTGTTTGCGCGATGTTTATGTTGGCACTGCTCCAGCTGAATGTGCGACTTCAACCAAGTTTGGCTATTTTTCAGCTGTTTTTCTCCAGAGGGATTAGCGCGTAATGCGCGTAAAGATCGTGCGTAAACGTGCCCTTGTGCGCCAGCCCCTGTCCGGACAGTGAAGGCATTTTAATCAGTCGTAATTACTAAAATTGAATATGTTTTAAAACCTAGTGTATTATTAAAGATCTGATTTTGATTCCTAACACTTTTTTTAGATAAACACGCTTGTTATTGGACGAATTCCCGAAGCAAACAACCCCAGTAGTGCTGCAGATCACCTTGTTCGTGCAACGGCTAGGTGTACTGTTTTGATCTGGCGGCAGCTCCGGCATCCTGCGGCGCTTTGGTGACATACCTGCAGTTACCTGTCGATCTCTGTTCCGATGTGCTGAGGGAAACGTCCCGTTGCGCGTTTTGTTGCAAGTCCGGCCGTGGCGCCGAAGTAACGTGCGTTTTATTCTAGAGCCGGAGCGGTGAGATGTAAACGGCTGTTAGAGAGGACGCAGCACTTGTGTTGAACATGTGGCTCGTACAATGAGACATTCTGGGGGCGGTGTACCGGGCAGGTTGAGCTCCGGTTCGCCTCTCACTGGGGCGCAGCAAAGTAGATGCGACAGTAGCTCCCCCTACGGACTGATTGGAATAGAAATCTTAAACAAAATTGGCAAATCATCACCAGTGTATCTGGAAACTAGCGGCAACATAAACACACACCAACGTCCTGTAAATCAAATTGTTCTTGAATGTTAAACACAGACCTTTTAAAGACAAAATAGGGAGGTTCCATTTGCGGACCTTGACCAAACTCTGCGCTGAGGAACTCTGTAAACTATCAATGCTCTTCATAGTTGAACTCCAAGCCTCTTATGTCGACAGCCTTAGAAGATGTTGGTGACAGAATTGCAGAGATGATGAAAAGCCGATTCTAGTCATTACTAAGAAACCACACCTGTAAAACACAAATGTTCTCTTTTAAACTAAGCATATCCACAATGATGACTGAATGAATGAGGCAATGTTTAATTTGGTCTGAACAGACTTTACAGAATGAAGCATATTGTTCTTTGAGATAATCCACAAAACAAACAAAAAAAAACTACAAATATTCAATAAAAAAGTTTATTTGATTTGATTTGATATACACTCATACTCAACCACATATACGCCAGAGGTTTGACCTCGCAGGTGGAGCTTTGTGACGTTTCTTTCAATGCTGAAGGCAATGCATCAGGTACTGTTGGGTACTAAGCATCAGCCAATCAGTTCCTGATGCAGTATCATCCACATCAAGAAGGTTCTTTATCGATGTCTGCAGTCGTGAGCAGAGGTGGAATAGCCTATAACGCGTGTCAGTCTTTCTGGTGAAAGAAAAGACAAAAACATATCTAAAATGCACATAAACATGCCATTATTATGGCTTTTATCCTACAAAAATACAATAGAATACTGTACAGTACACATCATTTTAAGTCAAGATGGCAGGAGAAGCATCTGGATTGTGAATTCATGCAAATTCAAAATGGCCATTCATTATGAAAGAGCTGCGAGAAGTGAAGCTACAATTCAAAAGACTGTCGCAAAAAAATTTCTTAAACGTGGGGACGGGGGGATGCGAGAGGAGGAAGAGCAGACACAGAGGGTGTCTGTGAAATGTGCTTGTGTAATTGCAGTGACATCTTCATTGAGAGTCCTCCATCTCTTTCCTGTGTGCTCCAAAGGGCGTTGCTGATGCTGGTCGATGGGGACAGCAGCCGAGGCGCTGTGTTTAGCATAATCCCAGAGGCCATTGTGAGAGCAGCTAGTGAACGACTCACAGTTGCCAGCTGAGATTTCACCAAAACACAACAGAACACAAGGAGAAAGGGATGAAATGTGAAAATCGGAGCAGGAGGGGTTACGAGAGGGGGAAAACGCCCTGGACAAGAGAACTGAAACTACTAATGCAGATGTGTGATATTATATTCCGTGAAATGTTAAGATTAATGTTTTGAATGTACAGTAAAGGGCCGGGGGGGGGTAGTGAGTAGCTGTGTCAGAGTGAAATATTTTACCCTGAGGTGTACTTTACCTTTCAGGGGCTTTTCCAAGACAAATATTCAATAGCCTCCCACATTTTTAATTCCCTTTAAACAATAGCTGTTTTGACTTGTTATATAAGGCAGACAAAGATTAGGTGTCCTGTGGCAACATTTCATCTTGTGCAACCATTGTTACTCCAAGCCACAGTGTGAAATCCTCTTTAAACACAGTTTTGGGAAAGTAGACGGTTGCTAACCTTTAGTACACACTCCGATCTTAAGATCTCACGGAAGGTATAAAGACATAAATCAAGATTTCTTTTAAATTCTGGTATTATTAAAAGTTGTTATGCAATGCAGGAAAGAAAGGAGTAACACAGAGAGGGATTCGTTTTTGGTCATGCAGCCATTTTAAATAAACTGCAGAATCTCTCCAGGTGATTGTGAGAATAAAAATCACCATCACAGTTGCCTGCAGAGATTAAACAGTCAACCTAAAACACACCTTTTGTTGGGGGGTGAGATTGATATCCTTACCATGTCCACATGCAGCACACGTTACACTGATCAGGATAAAGACTTAGCTTTGACCCAACGCCCCCT